>JAZGTK010013818.1:0-12156 GCA_036877625.1 Ambastaia sidthimunki | reverse complement strand
GTGAGAAATATGATAACAGTGAATCATATCCTAATAGTGTAAAATATCTTGACACCTAAAGCAAAAAAGATTCTCACATCTGAATAATAAGTAAAAACTTTTTTTGTTTAGTTTTTTTGTTGATAACCTCTTGAATGAACTGTATTGTCACAAAAAAAAAACAGAAACAAAACCAAACTTTGTGTGTTTTGTGTGTTTTATCTTCTGTGTTTGGATGGATAGAGACAATGTTATAAAACACCACATCACAGGTGTAGAATGAACCAGCACTTTCCAAAGAAGAGCACAGTGACAAATTGTGCCTCAAAAGTTTATCTCRAMCAGACATTACAGAGAGCTTTAATTATTATCAATTAGGAGGACTTTGTATAGGATGAATCTTACAAAAACATATCCAGGTCACATTTCATCACAAAATCCAAACAGTAAAGAAAGAAAGTGTGTAAATACAAAAATATAAACAAGATAGTAATAAGAATGAAAATTTTGCATTGCGGTAATGAGACCTTTTATATTAAGAAGAGAAATATAACCTGGATCATAACAGGTTTAGGGAGATCTGAGATTCCCTCATCTTTATAACAGCGTGTTTTAAAGATGCACATAACAGCACAGTGATTCAGTGTGAACTAGCCAGTTCCCATGACATATTGCTTCTGAAGATCCAAAAATAAAATAAAGAAAACATTAAATGGATGCCTCACTTTATTCCAGACAATAAAAATGATTGGCTGATATGTCTGATGAAGACACTCTGTACTGTATCTGTCGTTGACAGTAAAGAATGAAATTTCCTATGGAAACCAAGAGGCTCCTGGTTCCAAAAATATCTGTTAAGTGCCTGAATGGTGTCTAAAGGAAAAATATACCATAACATAAATATTTGAAACAGTTTGGCTATGACATAAGATAAAAAATAAACAATATATATAAACATATATCTATACAATATTTGTGCAGAATACGCACATATGCTACATTGTTTTAGTAAAGCAAACAAACAAACAAACATTTAGCACATTTTCAACACAGAATACACACACACTAGCATTAACACTAAAAGACATTATGTAGGGTGAATACAGCAATTTGGGACAAAATTTGAATGTGTCTCATCTACAGATAAGAAAACACTATGTACACACCTTTATTATCCGGTATCTGTTTCTGTTTAAGACCCTGTGTAGTTTAATTGTAAACAAACCGATTAAGCTTCTTATTAATACAATAATACAATTGTGCTTAACTGCAACAGTGTGTTTGTGTGGGGGGGAGGGGGCGGGGCTTTTGACATGATATTTTTTGAACATTTCAAATCACAAAATATGACTGACTTTGTTTATGGTAGTTTAATGTTTATAGTCTATGTGGTCATTAACTTCACTGCAGTTTAAAAAGCCCATGTTCTTGTGGGCAGGACTGTCAGTCTAGCAGGTTTCAACAAACTGTCATTGTTTTAAAAAGCTGATAAGCTAATATAACCAGTTACTGTAGGTACTATCTGCTGTTTACCAAAATGAAGAACTTGTCTAACTTCTATACTTAATAATTGATTATAGTTTGCAATGTGAATATTATTGTAATAATACAATATTATTCAAAACATATTTTACTGTATTTAAAAATCCTACCATTCCTGAGTGAGTACGGTTACTGTACTGTTATAAATATTTTGTATCTCTTGCTCTCTTTTTCTTTTTCATTCTCTTTTTCTTTCCTTTTTCCTCATGAGGACCAAATAATGTCTCCACAGTCAAAATTTACTGGTATTACTATACCTGTGGGGATATTGGTCCCCATAACATAATGAATACCAAAACCAAACACACACGCACAAACACACAAGCACTCCTTATATGCATTAAGTTCATGCATGTAAACATCAAACATACAAAAACGTATGCTTTGCCAGAATGAGCCCCTTGCTGTGAGGCATGTGGACCCCAATCAGACTACCTCATGTCCCATTTATTCCTTCCACTTGTAGTAACTGGGTTGTGCCAGAGGTGTTGGACATTTCGGACGGGTGTGCCAGGTAATCAGGTGAGCAGAGCGTTTGACTGTTTTCCTGCAGAGGCCACATTTCCTGCCACGTGAAGGAAGGCAAATGTGCTGGATGGCTACTAAGGAGTGGTCTCCGCTGCCTGTAGTTGGACCACACCTGTAGCAGTGTCTCTTTAAAGGGTCGTGTGGTCAGTGTGTACAAAATAGGGTTTAGAGCACTGTTGATTGGCAGAATGAAGATTACCACCCATGAACTGATGGTTCCTGCAGAAAGGTTCATTTTGAGAGGAAAATTATAGATTCATGGTTGAAATTTCATGTCATTTTTTGCTAATGACTTCTCTATGAAATGTAATTTCAAGAGGGGAGTCCACTTACAATTGCCTATTAATTATCTTTGGAAAATTATCATAAAAAACTGAGGGCTAGAGAAAAACAAGTATGGGCACTATAATATTTCTGTGAAATGTTGCAGAAGATAATAGCTTGGGCTCATCATTGTAAAACATGCAGTGACACCAATCCAGTGAGCAATTGCTCCATATTATGTGGATGGAATGTTTTTGCATATTGAACATACTAGCCCCAAATCTTATGGCTATCAAGTAAATGTTTCACTGATTCTTTTCATTATATGCACAACTGACTTGTTTGGATGCCTTTAACTTTTTCAATACTTGAAGGCATTGAAGCAAAATAAAAATGAAAGGAAACAGAAGAACAAATTGACCCTCTATGAAGCACTTACCAGGAATTTCCACGTCCATAAGCGACAGAATCTTGAGGATGAAAATGGGAATCCAGCACAGTGAATCAGTGATCACAATAGAGAAAAAGCGTTTGGCAATTGTCAGCTCTTTCTTAATGTGGTTGGTGTATTTGGTCGCTTGCGTTCCTGTTCTCTGGATATTGTAAAACATGCTTCCGTAGGACAGTACAATGATGAGAAAAGCCACCAGATTCAGACCTGTTTGAAAACAGAATATGTTTTGACATGATATATAACAGTGCCAAATACTAAATTAATGATAAACAGTTTGAATGATGGTCCCAATATAAAACGCAGGCACCAGTACAATCTTGCCAAAATTGGGCCTGAGAATAATACGAAACACTAAACACCTTTCAGGTCAGGAAAGATTAAGTTATTGCTGAGATGAATGGACTTTGTTGGACTCATTTTTTCAATGCACTCGAAATATTGTGACCCCACCCCTTTTCCCCAAACCAGACCTCTATACCTGACCTCTATCATACCAAACAAATGAGAAATGGCATGCAGGACAATCTTTGGGAAGCAGGAAAAAACGTCCAAAACATCTCTTATCAATGAAAACAGACAAGCCATTAAAGAGAAAATATATTTGAAATTGTACCTTAAAAACTATAATGGCTCGAAGACGTTTTACTTTTAACCATTTAAAATGTGTGTAGTATAGCACCTTTCCAAAAAATAAATACTTACCAAGAAAGATGACAATGGAGTAAATTTGTGCTCCAAGAGTTTCCGGCTGTTCGGAATGCAAAGGGAAGCACACGCCATTGGTTCCATAGAAGTTACGGAACACTCCTTTACAGACCAAAGGCAGGAAAGCAATAATAAATCCCAATATCCAGATGGCCACCAATATAGTGACAGTTCTTCTGCGTCCGGGGGTCAGGTAGCGGAACGGATACACAATGCAGATGTATTTTTCCAGGGTGAGGTAGGTGAGGAGCAGTACTGACACCTCAGTTGAGAGCATAGCTAGAGATCCAATCACCTGGCACGATGCACTATCCATCCAGGCCTGGGCGTGGCGGTTATACTCCCCACGAAACTTTAGGTCATATGCACCAATCATGAAGAGGTAGACGCCCATTAAACCATCTGCACCTATGTCATGAAAAACAGTTTTGTAAGCTAGACAAAGAAATGGATAAATATTAAAAGAGGCATCCAGCTAACATTTCAGGAAATAAGCGATGCTTATGAATATGAGTTTAGATTAGATTACAAATTGGTGCTTTGATGTGGTCCTCATTAGAAGCTGTCAAGCTTACAGAGTTATAAACCATGTCCTAGAAATAAGTGTAATAAAAGCCCTCCATTTAAACTGACAGGAGGCTTAAAATTAAAAGCCTCTAATAGCAGTCCGCCACCTCCCTCTCCTGACCCATTTCCCCCATGCTGGTGCCCTAAAATTGAGTTTAAAAGCATTACTCACCCACAGACATTTGAATGTCTGTGGGGCAACTAAAGAAACAATACTGAGCAATTCAGCTATAGAGCGATTCAGCAACTGGGTGATGGTGGAGTGCAACCAGCACCGGCACAGTGTGAACAGAAGGTGTCTGCAGTAGAGTGAGCCAATAATGATTTCCAAACTGTTTATTTACATATTCTGATCAGTGGGATGAGCCGTGTTGAAATTTGCCAAGAAAATAATTTAAAAGGGACCATTTAATAGCAACAAACTGTGCAAATATGTTATCAAGTCTAGGGCCATTGCATAATTCACAGGGCCTTGGACAACAATTCTGTAGGTGGTAGAATGAGCAGTGATTATATGATTCTTGGAGAGAATGTATTAATTATTGTTTGACTACTGATATTAAGCATATTATGAGTTAAAAAGAAACACATGGATGGTTTGGTGTAATTTAGGGGATATACTGTGCTGTAAGGTACACACAATAAGACAAAACATACAAAATAAAAAAGCTGATCTATGTCATTAGATTTGTTATTTGGTCTTCACTTATAATTATTTTCCAACAGGCAATACTGACTGTTTTACTTGTAGTTCTCACTTATATACAAATTGCAGTTATTGTTTTTATTGATCTTTAGTAAGTGAATGAAAAATCTATTGCGTTAGACTTGAAAGTGGAGATTCTAAGTAATTGATTTTCATGTATCTGAATGAGCATTCATTCACTCCAGCAGCACTTTAGATCTGATCTGAATGTTCTCTGACATGAATGATCTCTCTGTCTGTCTGTTAAATAAATGAAAGACAAGCTAAAGAATATTTTGCTGGAGATTAAAAAAACAACTACTTATTACTAATTATGTGACTAATTACGTCTAAAATTGCTTTTTCCCTAATGAGATGAATGAAATACATATACATACACATACAATACACATACATATACATACATATACAATATACATGTACATGCATATATAATAATTGTGTTCAACAATGTGTGCTATAAAAGCTGCAGCACAAAGCACATCTTACAGCATAAAGAGATGATACACATGGCGTGGAGCTTGTTCTCAGAGCGAATGTAGGAACGCATGCAGATGACAAAGATGTTTCCGAAGCAAGTTGTTGCCGAGACAACCCAGACAAAGACACGTAGCACGATGTTGGCCAACAGGTCCTCAAAAGATGAGATGCCATCAGTGTTGGGCTTGCAGCTGCGAACGTGCGGTGCATATCCACAGTACTGAAACTTTTTAAAATAGCTGGACAGAACAAAGAAAGAAGCAGAAATGTCAAACATTTTCAGTGCGTCTATCGATCTGTCTGTCTATCATTTTTAAGCTTTTGTCTGTCTATCATTTTTAGCTAGTATGCTAAGTGGTTACTTTCCGTACTCAGATATTGCATCAGACTTGACCCCAGCAGGATTTCATTCTGTTTACCTTTTAGTGCTTCAACTGATATATTAGCAATATGAACATATGAGAGCCGTCCAGCAGCTATGACTGAGTGCTGCTCTCACTCATCCTGTCCTCACTAAGATAGATGTTTACATGAGAGAAAAGGGGAGAGGACATCACTCAACAGATCTGCTACAGTTCCAGAGACTTCCAAAGACAGCCCAACTCAAAGTCTTGAGTTGAATTTTATCGAAACAAATAAGCAACTTCTTTGTCTCAATTGGACAGGAAGCATCTCAAATTACTTGTGAGTTTCTTCGAGTGTTCTTGTTATTCACAGCGCGAATTATACGCTGCAACATATGCAAAGCAGAAACACACAACACTGCATCCTCGAGTAGCTGAAAAGATTGAAAAGGGAATTGCAAACACTCAAAGTTGTATTCCAGACACCCTTGTATTTAGTCCTGTTTTTCAGTAGGACACATCATAATCACTGCCAATTATTGCCTCCATTTGTGGGGAAAAATAATTTATGTGAATAATTAACAGAATACAAAATATTCTGTCAAAATATTCTCAGTTAATATCTGGGGCACAAACTAAAGAGTTTGTCTTAATGTTTTTGTAATGAGGATATTCCTGAGAGACTAATATTTAAAAAACAATGAAATCTGCATTTGGGTTTCACAAATCTGCCATTTTTGTTTAATATTTTAAAGTAAAAAAAAATGCTCAGTTGTCATTGAAAACAAGCAAAATATCCTAAACATCAACCATAACATAGTAACATTCATCTCAACATTCAAACCCCATTACATATCAATCAAGCTGTAGAAACTGTGTGAGCAAAACTACAATAAGACATTCATGAGATCTTTCAAAAAGCAGCACTTACATGTGAGTCAGATTTTTGAGAGGTTCAAACATCTGCCTGTGGATGTTCCCAATTTCAATTCCCTCAATGCTCCTGTGACACAGAAATCTTTCTCTTAGGGGTCACCATGTAAAAAGCCATAACCATATCAGTATTCAGCTTACAATATTTTACTCCTCTATTTCCTGTTCTTTATCCAACAAATGCAGTTTTGTTTCCAAGATGCTCTCTGAAAGTTTTTGAAGTACCCTAAAAGCAGATTTGTTTTCTCTAGTGCGTAGAAGAGAAAGACAATGAACAGAAGGAAGTTCTGGTAGGAGAACTGAGCTGTGCTGAAAGGGTTCTGCAAACAACACATTACTAAAATTACTGGCATTTGTTGGTGTTTCATGTATATGTGTGTGTGATTTTAAAAAATAAAAGTAAAAATGGGAGAGAATGGCCATGACAATATTTGAGTATCATGTTATTATTATTTTATGTTATTATTTATTATTAAGATAAGTATTTGGACACTTTATGGGTTTTAAAGGCTAGTAAAACATGTATATAGCTAAAGTGATAAGCTACACCTTACTACTCAGCTATAGGGCACCACTGTGAAGCTACAGCCAATGACTTCATACATTCACTACAAATGACCTTGTGACCAGTTGGTTAACAGTATTTGCCAAAATAAATGAAAGTTTTGAGGAAAAAGACTGATTTTGCAAATATGAATTGTGTTGCTATTTCGTTATCTAATGCAAAACGATTTATTATAACTATTATAAATGTAGCCAAAAACATTTTGGGGATACTGTACCAAAAATCACACATCCTTATACTGGTTAAACTTAATGAAATACTCAGTGACTGAAAGTGACTTAAATTTAACTTACAGTGATTTCAATTTATGCAGCTTGTCAAAATGGTCCACTTTCAAGTCCATGATGGGGTTATATGAAATATTCCTGTAGACCAATGGTAGACAAGAGAACTTCTATCAAACCTTTGATATACTGTATGTTCTGTGCACAGGCATAAGACCCAGTTTGCAATTTTTATTACGTGCACAATCTAAATAATGACTCACAGCTGAAGCAAGTCTCCAAGATTGACAAAAAGATCAGGAGGAAGCGCTTCGATTCTGTTATTGGACAAATCCCTGCGGAGAGAGAAAACAGTTGTGACGCAGGCTTTCAAAAAGGCTTCTGTTGACAGAAGTGATGAGTAAGCTGGTCTTCCAGATGAGTGCCATACTCTTTAATGACTGATGTTCTGTAACTGCTCGGGGTGGATAGGAGAAAGACCACCCCAGTACTGACTTTGAAATTGACAAGAAAATCCATTCAAGCAGTTTTTTTCACATTTCTCAAAAATAGCACAAAAAATAGGTCACGACTAAATTCTGAAAACACTTTGTGGTGATTATTTTGGCAAACTTTTATGATGGAAATGCAAAAGAACTTACAGCTCGCCCAGTTTACGAAGAAGAGAGAAAGCATGCTCGTGGATGTAACTGATGCGGTTCCGCTGGAGGACCCTGGAAAAACGGAAAACACTTATCTTCACTGGGCAGAAACACATGGACCATTTCTGAGAAATGGAATGTTCCAGAAATGATTAAGAAAACAACATGCCAAAGATAAACAGGACCTGATCAAGAGAGTCACTCTTGCATATAATCAGTGAAATTATAATAGGATAATATTGCATTATATTCACGGCCTCAACAAACACTTACTCTGCTTAATATGTAAATGGAAGTTTTCTCAACTACTGACACTTTTATTTCCCAGGAGTTATTTACTATCTTTTACCTAACACATTTAAACGTTTTTCTTTTTAGATGAAGATCACTGTGACGCTTTTATTTGGACAATGTGTCATTTTTAATTTAATTTAATTTATTTATATAGCATATTTAAACACAACTGGACCAAAGTGCTTTCCATATGACAACATATCCAAAATTGTAAGCACTCAAACTACCTGATCTAACTGAGTCTTAAAAGTGTGTTTTAAAAATATAATATAATTTAGCTTATAGTTAAAAAAACACCCAAATTTAAATATTTCCTCATAATTTTTCTCATAATAACCTGAAGTATGTTTTAAAATAAGAGTTTATAAGAGTCTACTGCTGTGGTATCTTAAGTGATTAAAAATGAAAAGCAAAAGCTGTTTAGCCTAAAAATATGTTCTGACCTGATTTTGGGAGGGTGCAAAAGAAGGACCTGAAACTCTGTATAATAACTGCCAGTGTCGGCTAGCAGTTAAACACACAGCAGGAAGCGAGGAGAGGTTAGAACATTTGTAGAGGAAGGCTGAGAAGACTTACAGCACGGTAAGCATGTTACAAGACCTGAATGTTACGTTTCCCACAGTTTCCATCTTATTTCCTTCAACATCCCTGTAAACACAAACACAGAGAAAGAAGGGATAAAAGTCAAGGAAAACTGATAAAAAGAAAAAATCTGTTTTTATTGATTAGCTTAGGAGAACAAAACAGGGTTACATAGTGTAACACAAATGCGCGTATTGATCTACTAACATTTTCTAAAGTTCACTGGTGATAAAAAGAATAAAACTCTCTAACCATAGAAAAAATAACAAAAGTGTTTTGGATGAGCATGTTGTATTCAAACTTACAGCCAATTTAAACGTGGCATCTCCAGGCATATGTCATCAAGTTTAGTGAGAGCGTTGTTCAATAAGACTCTGAAAAACACACAGCACACAGTCCAGTACGTCCTCACAGAAAAGTAATGTGTACATTTATTCAAATCAAAGATTTCCATATAAAAGTCCCTTTTTATAACACTGAAAATGTGAGTGACCAAACTAAACTCACAGGAGCACGAGTGAACGCAGACCAGAGAAGGTCAAAGATGTTATGTGATGAATATTGTTGTTCTCCAGAATCCTTCAGGAAAAGAATTGAGAAGCTGAACATGATGCACAGGGCTCAGAGACTACATTTACATTTATTTTATTTGGCAGACTAATGACTGATATATAAATCACTCCCCAACTGCACTCATCAACTGCAAAGAATTCTGGGAGTTTTGATTCTAGATCTCCCACAGTTCCAAAATAAGCAGTTATATCAGTCATTGTAAGATGTGTGATTAGAAAGCAAGAATGAAAAGAAAGACTTACAGCCATTCTAATTTGTGCAAGTCCTGGAAAACACCAGGAAGTAAAGTGGAGATTCGATTATAGCTTAGATATCTGAGGAAAAAAAAAACATTTTTAGCTTGCTCATTTTACATTCTCTGATGAAGGGAACAAATAAAGATGATCTAAGTATTTAGAACTCACAGTCTTGTAAGATTGTAGAGGCCTCGGAAAGCATGAGGGTGTACTGCTTTAATTCTGTTGTGCTGGAGATATCTGAAACACAAACTGATTCACATTACTACAGAGCACATTATTACATACACAGAAGTCATTTTGAAAAGATGCAGTCAACTCAGGTTTCCTGTTGTTCCTGTATTGTGTTATTATGAATTTCTACTCTATTTTTGTGTTACTTTCAAGATGAAGAAGGAACAAAACAGAGACACCTGAGGACAAAACTGAAAAACTCAAGGACAAAACAAAAAAAAATATTTTTGGTCCAAATATATTCAATATATGTTCTCTGGTGAACATGAAAAAAAACAACAACTAAGGGTTAAACATAAAGGCATATATAAGGAGTATGACCTTTTCCTGAATATGTGGGAAACTCTTTCTTTTCAGTATCTACACCAGGCCTTTAAAACATGCTAAAAACATGTGCAATGTAACAATGTGCTAAAAACATTCAGAACGTAGTAGTAACCACAAAGCAAGACCCTGGCATCACCTTAACATCATGGCAGTAAATTTTGCGCAGACAAGCACCACTGATATTTTCTGTTTAAATTAAATTTACTATTTATTTATCTAGTTAAGGTTTTATTTACAAGCCATTTTCTTACTCTACAGTTTTTATAAAGCATTTTGGTTTCTATTCCCGCATTTTTCTGCCACTGCTAAAAGATTACATTTGTTCATACAACGAAGCCACCATCTGTCACTAGATAAAGCATGTTTAGCTGGAGGACAAAAATAAGGGTTTCGTTCCATCAGAGTCAGCTGGCACTCCTGAGCGAAACAAGACCAAACTAAACTCACAACAAACAAGTGTGTCTGGGTGAGCCATGCAAGTACAAACAAAAATTTTATAGCTGGGGAAAGAAAAACTAAACAAAACATAGAATTGACCCATATTTGTCAGGTTAAAAACAGAACGTTTATAAGTTCTTCAGCAGTCTTCAGCATGTTTGTCTCTGCTCAGCTAAAACTCCTGCAGAGAGCAAAGACTGTTTTATTCCACAGGGAAACTGTTTTATTCCACAGTTTAATCTTACCCAAAGTCTCCTCTACTTTGGAAAGATGGGCAAGCAACATTTTGATAAACATCTGCAATATTACCAGCATTATGGCATCCACACAGAAAAATGACAAGAAGGTTTAATTGGGTGAAGCTGGGATGGTCTTACAGCTTTTGAAGGCTCCGGTACTTGAAGAACATATCAGGATTCAGCTTTCTCAAGAGGTTCCTCTGTAGAGACCTGCAATATGTGAACAAGAGATGATGAAAAGAGTCACTGGCAAAATGTGTTCAGGGTACAGGGTGACTGACGACTTCTTCAGCTGCTGTGACTTGATGTTTCTGTCATTAATTTTCTCCATAGATGTGTCAAAAGTTCTTCAGCTAAAAAACTGGTTCATACCATGAATCAATCCAACCAGCTCTGAGATTATTCACAACATAAACTTTAATTTACAAATATGTTGTTTGAGAAAGACTCAATTACATCTGGATCAACAGCAACTTCTTTGATATTGATTGATGATTGATATCCAAGATTACATGTAGTGTCATTTTCAGGTTAAAATCCCATTTATTTTCCCCATGGGAAAGCTAGAGTTGAGTGATGTCACAGCACTGTTATAATATCATCCACCACATTTGAACTGAATTATGTAGATCTAATATAATCATGTAGGCGTTAATATAATAATTTAGATCAGAATACTTTGGATTGACCCAGTTATGCGTTCTATGTCAAATCCATTTTTTCTACTCATTAAACTCGAAATAAGACATCGCAAAATGTATTCTATAGCCAATTGAATAAAAATATATTATGCATAAAGGCCAGATGTATCCAGTGTCATAGAGGGGTTGATTTAAATCATCTGAACTAAACCGGAGTCTGCTTAATATTTGAAATACTTGATATTCAGGAGCACAAACAGAGGTTAAAAGGGAATGTTTGACATTACTTAAAAACTGAAGTTGTGTTTTGCCTAATAACAGAAGGCTGTTTAAAAGCAATGATCTTCATAAAGGCCTTAGAGAGAATATGCTGTGTTTCTACTTCAAATTAGAGAGTGACGTCGCATTTAATGCAGCTTGATACATTCTCAGCACTGCTGAAAGGTAGAAGTAGATTTTTCAGCAGCATACTAATGAACTGCTGAAAATGAAACACGGTTGCAATACAGGAAATTGGGCCTTAATTAAGATGCAGGATTTGCTCGCAACATAAATATGCATTTCAAACCCCAGAGCTCCTACAAAGGTTTACATCAGCTACAGCTATTATGTGAACAATACAGATCCTTATGAGTTACTTAACCGAGTGTGTGTGTGTGT
>JAZGTK010013817.1:0-14096 GCA_036877625.1 Ambastaia sidthimunki | reverse complement strand
CTCCACATGATCTAGGATGACAGATAACCACCCAACACATCATGTTGCTGGGATACAAAATGAATCAGAGCCTGTACAGGCATTAAAAGACTCCGCCCAGCTGACATTTGATTGGTCGGTTTTATTGAATCAGCCCACCACCAGCACCATGACATCTTCAGTGCTCAGAGATAATGAGATTTACAGTCAGAAGACAGGAGCCAGCCTGCTGAGTGAAAAAAGGAGGGTGATCGCATCTCATTTCAAATGATGACAGATGACATACAGCACAGTGGAATTACAACACTCATTCAAGCTATGCGAGTCTCCTGGAAAATTCTGGAAGTAATTATTACAGTCTCTGCTGAAAAACAATGTGATGTTGACCATAACATAGACATGTTATGTGTCACTCACACTTTTCCAAATGTAACCAAATTTGTAAAAGACTAGATAACTGTAAATTAAACACAGAGATATAAACTTGCTACATAAAGGTCCAGAAAAACAGAACAAACAGATTTTACAGTTTAGTCAAGAACGTACTTCAATATATAATGTTGAAGTACGAAATGTTGCCTCACAAAGGCGGCTAATTTTTTCCAATGTTTTTGAATGGGGTTCATAAATATGACTGTTAATATATACATTTCTGTAGTTTTTAAAGGTTTTCCTTCTTCTCTTACTTGTTTGACAGAATAATGGTTTGTTGTTTTCTAGTCATTCTCATGGAATTTTTGGTTTGGAAATGTCGAAAGTCTTTTAGTTCTTTATTCTGCCCATAAATAGTATCTGTTTGTTTTATAATCTGTATAAAATGTTTTCAAATAAAGAATCTTCTACATTAGCCTTGTTCTTGCACTGCCAAAAGCAAATCTAACAACATATGTGTGTGTGTGACTCTGTGCAACAGAGGAAGGGCATGTTGTCCTCATGGAAAGCCTTGTTGTGGTCATCTTTCAAGGCGTTTTAAATGTCCACCAGGGACAGAGTGGCCCCTTAATGTCTCTGGAAGTCATGATGAAATAAATAAAGTGGAAATAAAAGGATGTTTTTGTGTCCCTCAGTTCACAGACTGTGCGAACTCAACCAGCCAATGGTGTTCAAGCATCCCAGCCAGCCGGGTGTGTCGCCAAAGGGGCGGGAACTGCTGGACATTGAGAAGTGAGCCGTCTAAGAGTCAGTGATGTGGTTTGAGAGTGTGTGAGTTTGTTTGTGAGTTAATGGGTGTGTGATCCGTCCTCTCAGAGCTCATCTCGTGAGGCTCGGGATGCAGGTGGTGGTGTATCTCCCGTGACGCTGTTCTGGGCGACAGGGTGTATTTGTCCCTGCTGGGCAGTTTTTTGGGCGTACCGCCTATCCCAGTCTGTGCTGACCGCCTCATCGTCCCAAATAGTGGATGTCTCGGTGTCGCTGAAGTAACCCGGCTGGCCCGTATAATGCGTCGGGTACAACAGCAAGGGTTCGACGGAGAACGCGTGTAAATCCCTCGTGTCAAAGTGAGACATGTACGCCACACTAGGAGAAAGAGAGAGAGACCTCAAAATATACATCACATTTCAGAAATTGTGGGAACATTATCAAATGCATGTTAGTTGAGGGCAGTAATGCAAATATTCATAACTGAACTGTACCTCAAATACTTTTATCCAAAACAATGTTATCAGTTTGTGTTCAAACCCATGGGAATCAAATCCATGGTTCTGCAGTTGCTAAGTCTAGTCTATCAATTAAACTATAGCAACATTTCTATTTATAACATTTTTTCCCTATTTTTTCTTATAATTATCAGAACCTTTTTTTGGTTGGTCCCTGGTTAATGTTTTATAAACTGATGCAAAAATAATGAGAGCAAAAAACAAGTTTGTACATTTTTATGAAGATCTGATTATTTTAAATTAATTATTTTTCTAATGTGTGTTGAGGAAGAATATCGCATTACAGCTTAAACATATACCTAGTCCCATATGCTATAAAAACATTATAGCACCATAACATTTAACACTAATACAACACTAAATTCCCACACCGAGGGTACACAATAACTCTCTTTCTCTCACACACACAAACACACAGAAAGTGCAGTATATTTATACAGTAATCCATCTCTCTTATACCAATGGCCCTCCCCCCAAAACTCAGAGAACTATCAATGGGAATTTTGTCCTTCCAACACCGGCAACAGGAAGAACTGGCCTTTCCCAAAATTCCTCAAAGATAGAAAGAGAGAGAGAAAGCGAGGGCGAGAGACCTGGAGAATAACAGTAAGACAACAGGGTAGAAGGACCGCAAGGTACAGAGGGTGCTGTAGAGAAACAAAATCAGCCAGTGAAGGTGACACATGCTGGGTCAGCCGGCACTGTGCAGGATTCCTGCTGGAGGACATGAGGCAGAAAGCAGTCATTGTGTGACCCAGCAGGGACAGTTTCCTTCTTTTTCACCCTCTGAACAGTCTAGCACTGTGTGTGTCTGGCCCACAGCAAAACAAAGTGTGTGTGAGGGATTATATGTTCTCAAGCAGCTGCCACATTACAGCAATAGTGGGTATATGTGAGCACACGTCCACGTAATCCATCAATCTGTCCATATAACCTATACATCCATTCGCACACCTGTAGCACTTACTTTGGGTGTTTGTTGAACATGACTGGCAGGAACTCGTCCACAGGGAGCATCTTGCCAAGCGGCTGAGCGGCGAGAAGTTTTCTGGCCCCCCGTTGTGAAAGAGCATAACCCAGAGTCCAGTACGAGTAATCCGCCTCCACCAGGTTATTCACACCCTCTACAGACACCTCCGGCTGGGCTAACTGCATCCGCTTACGGCCCACATAGCTGTGTTGAGAAAGTAAAAATACATTATGCTCTTGTTAGTGTTGAAAAGGACTTGTTTTTTGCTTGATTTCAGCTGTTCTTACATGAGGTCCCAGTCCAGATGTGCCTTTTCAACATCCTCCATGATGACCTGTAACCTCCTCTTAAATCGAGGTTCAAACCTCACGTCATCCTCCAACACCAGCACGTGCTGTAGACGCCTCTCCACCACCTACACACACACACACAACCTGTAAACGTTCAGGACTAGACATGTCCAGCTCATTTCAGTGCACCATCTGAGCAGCTGGAGTAAATGGCAATATTTCTTGTCCAATTTCTTGCTTAACTCGACAGCTATACTTCAGAAACCAGGTGGTTGGTTTATTGTAGCCAAACATTACAGAGACAAGTGGAATCCAGTGTTTTCTTTGTGTGAGTGTGTGGGTGATATTTTGTCTTACAAATTATTTTTTATTTTATATATTATATATTATATATATTATACATATTTTTTTAATTTTTTAAAAAAGATAAAATAAGCACAGCCTTCACAAAACTATGTGTGTTAGGTTTGAAATGGTTACAGGTAGCCAGTTTCAGAGAAGCTATCAGGACATCCTATCATTGCATTCTGGTTGTGGCAAAACTGTCCTGTGCCCCATTAATTTTATCCATGACCCTGAGAGTTTGTTTACCTGTTTCCAGGTGAAGTGGTGGCTGAGGAAACAGCCGATCTCTCCGCGTGTCAACACCCTGCCAGAATATGGATCCTTGTACCCAGGTATCATCTCTATACCCAGAGCCTGCAGATGAGATGTATTCAGAGCCCTGGCAGGAAAATAAGAAACATCAGATTAATGAATCTTGACAGCCTTAATCCTCAATGAATCTTAAACAGTTCTGACAGAATTTGCATTGATGCCATTGGATGACCTACTTCCCATCCACAGCATCAACCAGCGTGGCCTCCACACCCAGAACTGCCATGCTGTTCAACATCCGCTCTCTCCTGTCTGACCTCCGCTTCAGATTGATCAGAAAGATCTGAGAGGAAGAGAGAGAACCAGAGGTGGAAGCCGAAGAGAAAGTTTGAGTTCAGGAGAACATCACCCTCAAAAAAGCTTCATTCATCTGAAGTTTCTCTGCAGAATAATTATGAAGGATCAGTCGAGCGAGACATTTCAGAGTTCTTCTCTCTCACCTCATCAAATCCCATCTTGTCCTGAGGTTTGGGTGGGGTGAAGACGAACTCTGAGGGCTGGACGTTATGATCAACTGTGGGGAATAAATGAAAGTGTATTTTATTCATATTAAATGTGCATTTTGGTGCAGCTATTCTTCAGTCAGTTACCCATTGGAGCAGAATTTATAATTCTGTGTGTGTGCTGGAATTCACTACATTATGGGGACTAAATGTCACACCAGATATAATAAAACTAGTTAATTTTGACCTTGTGGGGACTTTTTGGTCCCTATGAAGAAACAAGCTTATAAATCATACAGAATAATCTGTTTCTGAATATCTAAATCAGCAGACAGTTTTCTGTGATGGTACAGAAAGGGAGGGAGGTACAATATACATGTCTATGTAAACATGAAAATGTGTGTGTGTGTGTGTGTGTGTGTGGGATAATACTCACTAAGCGCTTCAGTGATAGTGTGGGCAAAACTCTCCTCCTCATCTTCCACACTCTGCTGAGGTTTCAGAGGCACAGGCAGGAAACCGTAGTGCTCTCTGTTACACACATACATCTGCACACCTACACAAAACAACAGCTTTCAGAGATTCTAATACATCCACAAATGATGAAACGCATCTTCACACAAACACGGAATATCTGACATAATTCTGTGAACATTCATATTTTGCCCACCCAACACATACCAGGAAACAAGGATTACAACATTAATCTGTGTGTGTGTGTGTGTGTGCATTCAGTTTTATGGGATTGTGTTCATGGGTGTGTTTGGAGTCTCTGTTGTGTTCTCTGGGTTTACTGTAACTTCACTGCATGCTCTCGCACTTTATTTCTTCAATGGAACATCCACAAACACCCGGAGAGCAAATTAAACACCCAGCTGGAACTGATTACATTAGCCACATGATTATCCAGCATTAAAGCAGCTACACAAAGACACACACACCCTCACCACCAACATATCTTTCAGTACCTTCTAACATCTGACGAAGAATTATGTGTCATGATCTGATCTGTGTCTCTTCTGGGCCCCAGAAACAGAAAACCTGGCCCCTTAACTGTCTTCATATGTTTGCATTGAAAACATTTTTGCTTTACAAAAACACTCATTTGCTGAATTGTGCATTGAAACAGAAATAAATACGTACTGTGTCTCCACTTTTAGGTTTATGTACAATTAGACTTTTCTTGTTGATGTTTTAGTTTGGACAGGACTAAAATACGAAAACTGGACTTAAATATAAGAACATTTGAGATCAAAGTCCAGAGCCCCCAAAAAAAGACAGTACACTCCTAAGCGACTAAACCCAGTGAAGATCTCACCAGCTTGTCGAGCTGAGAATGCAAAGACCATGATATCATCAAATGCCCAGCTGTAGTCGGGGTGAGGGGGGTAGAAGACCAGCTCTCGTGTGGCGCTGCGTCTCAGATCCAATAGGAAAGTGGAGTGAACCATCGGAACAGAGAAACAGCCCAAACGCTTCCACTCACGGATAGGCTGGTAGTCTGGAGTGCGCTTGTAATATCCCTGAGAGTGGAGAGAGATCACTGTATGATTGTCCAATAGGAATTTTCATGACCACAGATAATGTGATGGGTGTAATATATAATTATATACTGTAGTAGTGCACACTATAGAGAGCATCATCTTTATGGTTATTGGTAATGTGGTGTGCAAGTAAACTTAAAGAATCAAAGTAGAAGCCACTGGATTTAATTATTGTAAGTGTATAATTTGGTTAGCAAACAATTTTATGTGCTGTTGAAGAAGAGAACTACATCCTGAATAAAAAGTACTACATTTCCCACAATCCTCTGTGTCACTGCAATAATAAAATACCCCAGTGCACAAACAAGTAAACTTTTTTACCTCTTCATTTGGTTGCATTAGTGATTAAAAGTTTTCCTGCCATTATATTCTATATACATAAAATCACTTCACCACATTGTAATTATAATTTCTGAACTTAAGAAGACTGAAAGAAAGCAAGTTGTAAGGTACGATTATCCCAGGGGATGTTGGGTAATTTGGTGTGAAGGTAGAGCTGTACCTGTGGGGTGATGCCACACCAGAAGTTTGAGTAAAGGGATCGGGAATCCAACATGGGTGCCACCAGTGTCAGATTCTCAGCCATCATTAAATTTAACACCCGTGGATTAGTCAAGAGATTATCACTGTCAACAAACTAAGAGACAAGAGAGCTTTAATTTGATATAAAATCTAGTAAAATCTTACATTATTTGTGGAGCATAAGTGTTATATGCTGAATCTATTTGCTGTGTTAGTTTATTAAGAAGTATATTATGCAGAAAATGGCAGCATGTTTATAGTTATTATGACCTCACCAGTATATAATCAGCCCAGCGTTCTCGTGCAGTCTTCAGTGCTGCCTGTCTGAGTTTCATTACATGGTTGAATCGAGACGGAGCCCAGTGTTTCGGTCCCCACTCATCTGTGTATGACCTTCCACCAGAGAGAAACACACCATTACTTAAACTAATTTCTACAGAAATTCTGCTAATAATTTACAAACATCTATTATTAAAACAGCACTATTTTCTTGTTGTTGGGGCACTGATTCATGTGAAAGAAATTTAAAGCCACTTTCCAAGACGAAGAGTCAGTTTGAAGCTACAGGAATTTTTCAATCAGGCAGAAAGATAATCATTTTGTTTAAGAAATGCCTAAATCCGTATCGAGTCCATTAAACGGCTGTGACAAATCCTCAAAATAAACAGAAATTTGTGCTAATTGACACTGAAACTGTTCCATCCATTTGTTTTGGAACAAGATGTTTTCAAACCAACCTTGGCTGCTCCATCGGCCTCCATTCCACATAGTGATATCTGTTCTGCCTGTTTTTCAGCCACTCCCGCAGCACGGCCGTGGTGTTGTCCACATTATGGTCTGTTGCAGCCCTTTAAGACATTTAAAAGGATAACTTACTTATTTGTACATAAACACAGCAATCTCCAAAAACAACCGCTCATCAGCAGCAGTTATAATGCAGTCCCTCAGGCCGGGGTGGAATGGCCTCAAAATGTGTTTTGAATGATTTTCCTCTAGGCTTGTGACGGAGCCAAACATGAGCAGTTAAATTCTTCTGAAAATGTCAAAAGTCACATTGGATCAAGTTTGTGATGAGTTTGTTCTGTATTTATGGACTGATAAATTCCTCACAAGTGGTTAAACGCTTGCAAGGAAGTGAGGAACTTAGCAAGAACTCGCCAGTTCTGGTAGTTAAATACGTACTGTTTAAAAGTAAAGTCACTTTTGTATCATTTCTACAATCCACTCACAGTATTTAGATGGAGCGCTGCTTAAACTAAACAAATGTTGCGCATTAAAGACTTTATAAGACGTTTTTTATGAACAAAACAACAAAAGCACAACCAGTGTATGTTTTGACTGCATTACAAAATGACGAGTGTCACAGCAGTGTTTTCCCAGCATCCCTCACGGTGACAGACACAAACACACAGCGCTCTCAGTTGAGTCAGGGCCGTTTGGCTGTGCCAGTGGAAATCTCCACAGCAGAGGGATCCTGCATTGAAACAGTGTGTGAAAGAACCAGTAAATATCCACACCACCTCAGTCCTCGTGTTCACACACACCCTGGTACATTTCCTCACTGCCCTGTACCAGAAATAATATCCATTTGGTGTTTACTCATATATTTACATAGTTACACAAAACGATGCAGTTTAAAGAAACGGGCTGTTCTGGAGCAGTAAATGCTGATATATTTAAATTAAACTCTTTTTCTTACCTAATGTGTTGTCAAGTACACAAAAACTAAATGAGAGATATTAAAAACTGCACAAACACTATAACAAAACAATGTATTTGACCTGCTTTTTAGTAATAAATAAAAAATAAACTATATTTTCCCAAGTTTTATATAATGGTAAGTTTTATACACCCACCAAAACAATAAAAATCCTTCTTTGTACACTTTCTGGACTCTGGACACTATGTGGCAGACATTGTATAATATTATATACAGTATACTAATGTTAAATGCATGCAGCACATTTAACTGCACAAACAACATTCTTATATCAAACAGGCTATTTCATAAAAAATATATAATAAAAGACTATTATTAATAGGAACTGATAAACGAAGTTTCCAATAGCAAGTTTTGAACGTTTTTGGGACGTCATGCGTCGAGGTGGATTGTGGGATTGACGCGGCGCTATGACGTTGTAAGCGGCGCTGGTCTTATTTGTACCGCTGCATTGATCGTATAGTGAGACGACCCAGACGATCGATTTATTGACCCGCTCGTTTTATTGGACTATTTATTTTATGCAGACACCAGCATTGTGCTATTTGTGCACTAGAGGGCGCACACATTACAATAAAGAATAATAATTACTGTCTTCAAGTTGTCTGTTTGCGACAATATTCACACACGTAACTTTGTATTACCTGCCACAAACATCTTCAGTGAATGATAGCCTACTAGTTTAAACCTGCAAATATACAGTACCAGTAACACAATTTCAGACAACAGATAACAGCGTATGCACAAGCATATACTGTAACTAACCTTATTATATACTCTTTGTCTTTAAATAACAAGTGATAGACCAGCTATTCAGTCCCTCGACTGCAATTTTGTCACTCACAAACATGCACACACAAGAATTAAGTCCCACAATATAGTAGAAAAACTGACCCACACACACAGTCACTCAGCAAATAGATATTGAAAATATTTAATGTAACCAACATAAGTTGATCTACACTTAAAACACATAAGTGGCACAAGTTTGTGACTTTGTATATGCCTAAGACGTATATGTGTATGTGTAAGGTTTGTTTTATGAGTGTCATAGGTTTTAAGAGCATATAACAGCAGAGGAAACAGCCAGCATCTAGTCTGATAAGCAGTTTGGTTCTTTATCACTGGTTAGAAACACCTGACACACAGGTAATGACAGGAAACACAGAGTGTGTCAAAAAGATAACTAGGTTTTTCTGATGACTCCAGCAAATACATGTGGCACAGTTGTTTTCCAAGACACAAGCCTTCAAGCAGCAATAATTCTTCTAAAACATCTGTGAATAACCAATTAAAATCAGAACAATGAAACAGGATTGAAACAAAGAGGACGTTGTGTATGCATGTGCGTTTTATTAAATGTGCTTAAATGGAAGTGTGTATTTGTGCTCTTTGGAGGCAATTTGTAATTCGTTGTCTGTTTGTTCTTGCTGTGCATTTCTTTATAAACTGGAAAAATATGCTGTTGATAAATGTGGCTGTCACACTTCTGAATAGAAAGATACAAACATCTGGAATAGGCAGATATGCTGTGTCTCTTTAAATGCCTCTTTAATGGTTTATGTGTGCACGTGTTCTTTCACCCCCTGGGGGAGAGACCCTCACAATGCATTCTGGGTAATGCCGCCATTGACGTTCTATCGCCATCTCTGTTTGAAACATAAAACTGCAGGTTACTTTATATACTTTTACTTATGTATGTCAAAGTAAAATAAAGTCAAACTGACAATTCCTAGGAAAGTCTAACCCAACAATTATAAATCATTATTATAACATTTAAAAAGTTAGGGTAGGGTAAGAAGAATATTAAAATGAGCACAAATTAAAAGGTGTAAAAACAAATATGCTCAACTAATTAATACATTTATATCCCTAAAAAGGCTCAATGTTTATATGCAAAATAATATAATTTCTTTATTCTGATTTTGGGGTGAAAGTTTGTGACAGGCTTTGTGAGTCTTTTTTAATGTCCACACACCTGTGCTGATGTCAGTGTTTGTCTGTATGAACTGGGTCTGGGCCTGGCTGCAGGCAGACAGTTATATTCATGACCCAACAAGCAAACAGTCTGAAGAATTTAAGCCTCTCAACGTATGAATAACTCAGACTTCTGTTTTTGAAGGTTTTGTTAGTCATATATCTGAACAGACACACTCTCTTCACCTTTTCCTCTCACCTCACTCCTTCAGTGCTAAATTAACCTCTGACAAATTTCCACACCTGGGGCAACAACAGACTCCAGCCACTTTGCTCGAATAGGAGCTATTTCCTTGCATTACTTGTGAGGGCCAATGTTTTGAAAACATTGTCACAAATATAGTGACACATTAAAAACTGAATTGTGAAGATACTGTACAGTAATTTGCCCTTATTTTGGCTTAGGCTTAGTGAGTCATTTTAATAGGTTTGTGTACTGGGGGTGAAAACACAGCTAACAGGCAATGTTCTCAGAATGTTGGCTAACGTTCTCTAAAAGTTCTTTCAAAGTTATCAGAAAACATTCTTGCAGTAACATTAGTAGAACTTATTAATGTTATATATCATATATCAAAAGCATTATTCATAAGTAGTTAGTGGAACGTTTAAAAAAATTACAGAGTAAAGAAATATTTGAATAACGTTCATATAACCAAACAATAACATTAATACAACTTCTAAAAATTAGGACGTTTTGAATGTTCCTAGAACTTTCAAAATGTTTTAAATGTTTTTGTTACGTTAAAGAAACGTTTTTAAAACCCTAATACTGTTAGCTGGAAAACGTCGTTAGCTGCTATGAAATCAATGGAAGTCTATGAGAAGTGCTGACTGGTTAACCAGACCTGTGTGTACATGGCAGGATATATAGCTGATGCCCTTTGGAGGAAGCAGGACTTATAAAAACTCATTTTCTTTCACCGCCCTTTTGAAGTTTATTGTGAGTCTTCAGCTCATTATCTGCCTGCCCGGAGCGCTCTCTCTCTCTTTCTCTCTCTCTATTGCTCTCTCTCTCAGTTTCTCCTCCGTGTGTTTTTATTGAGAGCATCTGGACAACACATGCAGCTCACCTTCATACACATCTTTTACTCTCACCACCTGCAGTAAAAGTCGCCACAAGCCGCAATTATTAACGTGCTTTGAATGAGGACGGGAGGTGATTCTGGAATGATGATTCTAATGATGACCTCAAAATTGATTCTGTTCTATCCAAACGTTTTCTATGCAAAAACAGAATGTGCTTATAAAATTAAAAAGCAGGTCATCCGGTTTTAGAAGAGTTTGAAATTTGTCAACACAATCTTTAATAAAATACACAGCATAATTTCAAACCTGCTCAGACAAAAATGTAACAAACTTCATTCTAGAACGAATGACCATCTCTGATCTTTTGTATTATATGATATTTAAACAGCACGTGTTATCAGAATGTTTTCTGTATATCTGCGGCCCACTATGCACTATACAGCTATGTGGCCCACCTTTACAATTATACTCATAATTCATTAAAAACAGTTAAAACATTGAGTGTGAATACACAGTAAGCTGAAACTATTTTTTACTATTACTGCAAATCTGTTTATTCTGAAAAGTGCTAAACAAATCATCTGAATTTTATTGAAACAAATGGTTTTGAATCTAAATGTCACACATAAGTTCAAACACACATAAAATGTGTGTGTGTACGTGTGTGTGTTTGCTTTGCAGTGGCTCTGCCCCCATGCCTGGGCTGACGTGGCTGCCCGGCTTCTTAGATTGAGGAGGGGGGCTTGTGAAACCTCTGCAGCAGTCAAATTCCTCCAGCCACTCTCTGTCAACAGACCTCTGCCATGTCACACACACACACACACACACACACACACACACACACACACCTAGAGAGCAAGTTCTGCTCTTGCTGAATACACAACAGCAACAAATGAAGCCAGAAGAAAAATCACACAAACTGCAAACAAACGTCTGTGCAGACAGACTGACCTCAGAACAGCAGAGATGACCACAGTCTCACCTGACACACTGACAAAGTTTCAAACAAGCACTCTTCCTTTGAATATAAACACATCAGCTACACTGATAAAAATGGTGTGTGTGTGTGTGTGTGTGTGTGTGTGTGTGTGTGTGTGTGTGTGTGTGTGCAGAATGAAAACACCCAGCCAACAATTTTAGGTTGTAAAAACGTTCTACTAATGTTACTGAAGGAACCTTTTCGGTAACTGAGAAAACTGAAAACTTTTAGAGAATGTTAGCCAACATTCTGACAACATTCCTTGTTAGCTAGACAGGAGGTCTCACAGATGAGAGAATGAAAGAGAGAGTGAGAGTAGCAGACAGACAAACGGATGGACAGAGAGAGAACTAGGCAGCAAATATTGCCAGAACCGGCCACTGATCTTAGTGGTTTACCAGAATGATGAAACCAGCAGAAGCACTCAAACTGCAGTTACCTCACTGTTCTCCAAATATTTCCCCGCAGGATTCCTCACTTCATACATGCCTCTCATTGCTGCAGTTTGAGTGAGTTTTCCATTAGGTGCAACATAAAACATCTGCAATAACAAACAGGTCTCACATTCTGAGTGTCTGACCTACTGTTACACTTTAAATTAGCATTCAGATTAGCATTCAGATTCTAGCACTTCAGTTCTGATGTGTTTTCCTGTGATAATCACTTAAATAACTGCCATTCCACCTCAACTCTAAAAAGCCATGACTGAGGTCTGTCGTCGTGGTCTGGCCTTTTGTACACTAACGCTTCTCCAGTCTTGAGTCTAAAGCCTGATGCTTGAGGCCTTCTGGGATCTCTGAGGTTTTATGAAGTAAAGCTGTTTGCATGGACATCTGGATCTAAACCATATGTGTCCAGCAGAACCGTATTGAAGAAGATCTGCAGAGAAGTTTTGGATAAAGAGAGCGTGGGTGCAATTTGGGCCATAGACCCCATTGAGCTTATGCTGTGCCAGGGTTCTGATCATAACAAAGCTCATGTTAACCTAGTAAAGATCAGAGGCAAATACAAACAACCGTAATAAAATACACGTAATACGTAATTATTTACAGATCTGCTCTTCAGATCTTTTTTCAACAATCCCTGCTAACAATTTTAGGTTGTTAGAATGTTTATCAAACATTTCAAAGTAACAAAAACATTAAAAATGTTATTTTGAAAGTTCTTTTTGAAAGTTCGTTTTGAAAGGTCCAGTATTTTTAGATGATATATGAACGTTTTGCTTGATTACCAACTACTTAAACATAACGTTTTTGATACATATTATATATAATGTAAAAATGTTACTGGTAACTTTATTGAGAACTTTTAGAGAACATTAGCAAACGTTCTGAGAATGTTATATTGCTTTAATTTAGAATAGTTATCCATCACGCTTCACAGATTTACCCTTTTAAAACGTATAAAATCAAAATACCCAGCATTCCTCAACAACAGCATCATAACTAATGAATTTAACAACCGAGTCTAGCGGGAAACTGATTGCACAGCTGTTGATAAAATGACATCATACAAATATAACCAATAAACAGGCATAACAGATGAGCAGTTCCCATAAATCACTGTAACTGGATCAAGCATGTCTAGATCCAACTTATCATGTCAAAGGCCGTGTTACCATTAGATAGACTGTCTGGTTGTGTCTCTATCTCTGTGCATCACTTACAACTGTCTGCAGTCTGAGCTATTAATCAAAACACTGTCAGCGGAAAATCACTTTACAGACAGTAAAAAAAGAAAAGATTTAGCTGCTGTAGCTCTGTTGGTGAAGAATTGTGTTAGCAGCCCATGATTGTGGGTTCGATTCCCAATGAACACATGTCCTGATTTAAAACTGTATTATCGCTTTGGATAAAAGCACCAGTGGGTGACCACTGAACAGAGCCAATAGGAATGGAATGTGGTTTGTTTGGCCGCTCGTGGTGCCCCTGTGTAATTTTCAACAGTGCCCCTCCCTTTCCTCCCCCTTTATCCATTCTTTTCCCTAATTCCCTGCATTCCTTCACAAAGCTGTGAGACCTTCCGCCTGTCAACTGATTGCCCCGTTTGTTCAGTAAATTCCCAAAAGTCTCCTAGTTACTAAAAAGGTGCACAAGCCCACATGCAACTTCCCAGACAGCTTTTCCTCAAAAAACTTCCTGGAGGAAACAGCACTGGTTGCTATAGGCAGTGAAAAAAAACAAAAAAACATTTTGTTGAAGTTTTAGGTAAGATTTAATAATTGCTGTGAGTCGCACTTTGTCTGTTAAACTTTTTATAATCTAAATCAAATAAGAGTTTTAAAAAATTTATTCTTGTAGTATCCCTAACTTTTGCCTCTCTAGTGCTATC
>JAZGTK010013816.1:0-14096 GCA_036877625.1 Ambastaia sidthimunki | reverse complement strand
AGAGAGAGAGAGACAGAGAAGCAAAGCCTTTATTCAGTTGCTCTGTTCACCAGTCACACTGTGGATCCCAATCAATCCTGGAAATTGGTTTGTTCCCTGAGAAGGTTACAAAATGACGGGGCGAGAGAGAGAGAGAGAAAGAGAAGGGAAAAGACAGATGAGATAACAGAGGAGAGAAAATGAAAGAGAGATGTTGTGTCCAGCAGGGTTTGTGAGAGTGAAGCTTTGGCTCTGATTTGACTTGATTTTTTTACTGTTCCTCAGCACAGTAATGCTTTTACACCCTGTCACAGTAAAATGTGACAGTCCCAGCTGAATCCAGTACATATATATGTAAATATATAATAACAGCCAGCAGTAACAAGCTTTTATTCTGGTTAACACTCTGTGTGTGTGTGTTTTCTTTATGTTGCAGGAACATTTCACACCAGAGTGTAAGTTTAAGGAGTGTGTGTTTGAGAACTACTATGTGACATATTCATCAATCTTGTACCGTCAAACACAGTCGGGTCGGGCTTGGTACATCGGAATTAATCGAGATGGAGAGGTCATGAAAGGGAACCGGGTCAAAAAGACCAAAGGTGCAGCTCACTTCCTGCCCAAGCTCATAGAGGGTATGACCTGTGTTTTATGATCACATGACATTACATGCAAACATTTGAATCTTTGTCTGCTAAATTTACTTGAAGGTAATATTTATTACAGATTAAACATATACTTCGTATATTCTTAATATATTCTCTCTCTGTCTCCAGTTGCCATGTACAGGGAGCCATCACTACATGAGATTGCTGAACAAAGCCCACCCAGGAAAACAGTCAAAACGTCAGACTCGCCTCTTCATAAAAACGGCAAGAAAGACCCAGTGCTACCTGCCCCTGCAGCCTCCTAGCGACAAAAGCAGGAAAGCAAAGTTTGTAGACCTTCCACTGATCCTCAGAACTACAATTCCTACAATGCATCAGGGCTCAAAAGACCCTTGTCCACAGGTCTCACGCCCGCTGCACTTCCTTTTGGTCTCTCCCGTTTCCTTAATCTAACAGAATACTGAGCAATAAAAGCCGGAATGTTCTGGAGTGGTCAGGCACACTCGCTGGCCTTCATAAGAACAGCTTCACCTGAAAGAAAGGATCTTTGTCTTCCTCTACTTGTTTTTTATTTCATTTGAGAAACACTTGTGAAGCAATTTGTACTTCACTTTTAATCCCCCTTTCTTTGTTCAGACATGCATTAATCCCCAAATCTGTGTTTTATAGTGAAGCACCTCTGCCGGCATGGCTAAGCCCAGTTTGTAATCTATCCCCTTTGTACCTCCTCTGCACTTTGATTAGCTTCAAACATAGAGGCCATTTTCCACTTCATAACACAGGAAAAGCTCTGCACACCCTCTGGGGAACTATTAAGCTGCCACATACACACATACATACCAAATATCTAAATAAATAAATCTTCCCCCCCTGTTAGGATGATGCTGTTTAGAGCCATTCGACCTCAGGCGGAGAAAATCTTTCTGCTCATCGGGTCTTGTGCTGATGAGTCTGTTGAGAGCAGAAGTGTGTGTGTGCGTGTGTGTGTGTTGAACAGCAATACTGTATCATTTGTAAGATGACTCATAACTGAGGGTGTAGGGCTACATTATTGTTTCTTTTGGTTTGATAAGTTGTTGTTTTCTTCAGTACAATATGCCCAGAGAGCAATATTGTTACAGCTGTACTTTTCCTCCTCTCTGTTTAGCATTGTGTGTTTTTTTAGAGCAGGTTTTTAGAGCAAATACAGTGTGTTGACTGCCAGCACTGCAAATTTTCTAAAGTTCGTGTCCCTATATTCAGTTTTATTCTATTACATTTGCCTCAGAGCAAAGGCACTTCACCCAGCCAAATGAAACAAAACAAACGTCGAAAAGATTCAATTCTTGTTTATTTTCCTCTGATATAAATCATACAGGAAATAATTTGGGGAACTTTGTGAAGGACCACTCTGGTCTGCTATTTTCTAATATTCACTGTTGTCAATGGCAACACTGTATATCAGACTCCAGGCTAATTTAATGTCAAAACATAACACAAACACAGAGTCACTTATAGAAAAAATAGGAGCTTTTATTCCCTTTTCATTGAATTCATGTAAATGTTAGCTGTATAAAAACACATTCTCCTGACGTTATAATGAATATTAGAGTGATATCAGATATTGAGCTGGAAAGATTTCTTATAGCTGCACCTGGTTTAGAGGAAATGATACCACTGATAATTACTGATTTATTCCCTGCAGTAATGCATTACAGGAAGAAACAAAGATATTGAGACCAGAGTGAGAAACTGGATATTAGAAAGAAAACATTTAGACTGTTTGCAGAGTTCTCAGCTTTGAGATCAGGGCTTTAATCTTTCCCAGATTACAGAGGCAAAGTAAAGTTTCCTAACTGCTGATAGGCATACAAATAACCCGCACTATACCCACAGCTAAAACCCGCTGTCTCAAAAGTTTGGGCTTTTAGCATTTGTTAACATGCCAGGCAGAATGATTTTCATGAGTTTTAAATCACAATGCTCTGCAGCTTCTGGCTGAACATCAATAAGACTAACAGAATTCTGATCTTTCTTCATAAACCATGATGCGTTTTTTAATTTTACTGATGTGTCCATGCACCATCTCAGAATGTAATCTTTTGTAAATCTCACACTGTCCATCGCTCGCTCAGCTGCCATGCTGTGAGGTTTGCATTCAGTCCCGAGTGCTGCTATATCTGAAGGGCTGTTACACCTGTATCTGTAAACACAGCAGATAGTTGTTCTCACAGAACCACTGGATTTCTATCCAGCAGGTCACAAAGATAAACATATGATAAAGACTGTATCTTAATAAGCTTGATTTTCATTCAGTTCAATGATCAAAAGACATGGTAGCACTTTATTTTACTGTCCTGTTCTTCACATACTTGACTTTGAACCTAACTCTAAACCTAATCTTAACCTAATCTTAACTACATGTAGTTAATAGTATTTTGTCTGACAAAAGACTGTAAAATAAAGAGAAAGTACCGGTTACTTTGAAATATGGCATCTCTTATAGCCCCTTTTATCTTTAATACGTGTAAAAGTAAAGCCTGTGTTAACCTTTGACCTTTAAACAAGAAAAATAATAAACAAATTCTCATCATCAAATGACAAACGGACAAAACCGAATCATGTCAACTTGATCACGTTATACATAATACACATTAAATTGATACAACATGCAATAATATTTACAATATATGACTGCAAAGTGTTCTGCTGTTAATACTGTGTATTGCTGACTGTTATTGTGTGTCTCTCAGTGTGTGTGTGTGTTTGTAGAGATAATCTAGCTGCTATTTCTGCAATGTTTGCTTTTAGTTATGTGCTTTAACATTCAGATAACTTTTAGATTAGTTCTTGATTATCAAAAAAAAACAGTTGCAACTGCATTTAGAATTTTTTTAGTTGGCACTTAGTCTTGATTGTTTTCATATATATTTACAACACATATCTGATTTGTAGAGTTAGATATTTTTAGAGATAGATATTACAAAGTTTGTGTGCAAGGTTCTGATGTATTTCAAGACATATGACATTTAAATGTTTATTTTTGCTGATGTTTTAGAGTGATGTGGTTTTGCTGTGCTCTGTGTCATAATGCTGTTTGTGTTTCTGTTGTTGTCTGGCTCCTAAGAGACAATCAGTTTAACAGCATTAATTCCATCTTTCCAGAGTCTAAACTACATGTATATGTTGCGTGTGATTTCCTGTGTGCATCAGTCAGGAATTAATAGTCAGTTAATAGAAATTGAGAGCAGACATATTTTTGAAATTGGTGGTGTGGCAGATTATTTTCATAAGAGAGTTGTTAGGCTTTGTGTGTGTGTGTGTGTGTGTGCGTGCGTGCGTGTGCGTGTGTGCATGACTTTGAGGTGTAGCTTCAACCCAGTATCTGCAATGCAGCAGAGAAGACAAAAACTCAACCCCCTCCCATGTTTTCACCAAAGTCTCGTCCCCAGTGATATTCCATCTCTTAGCCCTCACCAAAGCTCTGTGCAAATGTCCCACTCTTCCTCTCAGCTGAATGTCATTGTGTGTATGTGACAGAGAGCAAGAGCCCCACTGCATTTTAAAAGCACGAACTCACACCACATCTGCATTGCATACACAGCAGTCGGGTATTAGTCTCACAGCAGATGTGTGCAGTGAGGGTGACCTTTAAAAATCAGAGTTCTTCAGCCCGTCTCAGCCGTTGGATAATCACTGTATTCTCTCAACATCAGTTTGAGGTGTCAGTTAGTGTCGAGTTAAAACCATTCATGTGGCTCTATAGAGATGTATGACAGACTGTTTGATTGGTTGTTTGTGTGGGATGTCATTGAAATACAATCCGTTTAGTGGAATTATTGAGTTAGGGTGAAATTCAATAAATGCTTTTGAATTGGCAAAGTTTAAACAGATATTACACCAGTCCTGTTTCATCTTATCAGATGTCATGAACCAATGAACTCTGTTTAGTGTCTGTGGAATTTTTGTATTCTTGAAAACAAACTGTCTTTTTCTGTCCATTGTCAAATTGTCTGTCTGTTAATTTCTTCTGTTTTGTCTTTACAAGTATGTGAAACAGTGCAGATATGAGTTGCCACTCATTTAATCAATGTTCATTTTGGGAAGATATAAATGACAACTGATGACAAAGGCCAGAACTCGTGTCCTGTGTCATGAACATTGATCCGTGCCCTACAAGAAAGGCAAAGGTCATGATCTTTGACCCTCTATGGACAATAGTTGGGATCTACTACAGGAAAACTGACTGGAAACTGCTTGGTGTCACAGTCACAGTTTCACACAAACTGCACACACACTGGTGTGCACACACTAAACTGCCCACATCTTATATTGAGTGGGCCGTCTGCTTACAAACAGCGAGAGTCTGCTTTACATCCCATCATTTTTGTATGCTCTGCATGGATGGTCCAAGTTATTGTAATGAAGTCTTCCTATAAAGGAAAAATAAACCATATAACTTTTTCTTGTCTTCCAGACGAGGGGAAAGCGAAGGTCTTCCAGTCAAAGCCACGATGACACTATTTTTAATTTTTATAGCTTCAAAAACCAATAACCACTTACTGGACTCAACGGAATCACTCAAACTCTGGCTTCCCCATCTTACAAACAAAATGAAAAGACATAAAAGTGGAAATATCAGCAACTCTGACAGAAACGTCTCACTAATGGTGTTGTGGAATAATGGGAGGAATACAGTCACAATACAGTCCTGCATGATACCTTAAAAATTAAAAAATATGAGCAAGAGGACAATTCCTGTTTAGTATTTATTAACTCACTGTTACTCTTAATACTCTGCATAAACTCTCAGCCCTGCATTTGCAATAGAATCTATATCTATTTCTATAAATCTATGGGAGACATATTACTGAACATTATTGAATAAAACTAATATATTTGTATGATTGTAAACAAAAGTGTCATTTGTTTTATTTGTGCTAGTGAGTCTGTAAATGCTTTGCGATTATAGTTACACAAATGTATTATTTAGTGTCAGTATTTAAGTTAACCCAGTTTAATTGGTGCTTAAGTAAGTGCCAAAGTTTTCCAGCTCATAAGTTTACAAGCAAGTCAACATTAGTTACGGGTTGTTAAGTTAGCTTCTGTAATGATTAAATTGGCAATAGAACAAAGAGTGAATATGGTGTGCTGGCACCATAAATGAAGTACAGGACAGCTCGACAGAAACGGGTGAGCAGGAGACGGGTGTTGTGTTCAGACTGTCTTTGTGTTCATATGCAGAAGCAAGCTTGGCTAATGAGCGATTTCATCTTTTATTCCGTTATCTTGCAATAACTATGGAGGAAAAACTTCCGCAATACCCTGACCTGTGATTTCAAAAGCATTATCAAAGTGTCGACACTCCATAGCATGAAAATAAATCTCATCCATTAATCTAATTTGTGGCATAAATGTGCATAATTCATTTGAACAGCTTTGATGAATTACACAAAAGTACAGCACGGTAATGCTAGTCCTCTTGGGCCAAAAGCACCCAAGAACTGTTTAAATATGCTGGCATAAATTCAAACACATCAAAATACTTTTAAAATGCTCCGGATTTAAAATGCACTTCTGGGGAAAGACTCAGCACTGACCTCGATGTACCACTGCCCACCCGTTATCTGTAGGTTGAAGATAAACGTTTAAAATGACAGTACATGCAGACTTATAGCATGTGGGTAGAAAATATTTCCTTTAGAGAACAGACAGGCAGAACTGACCCAAAATATACTGACCTTATATGTACAGATTGTGGGTGTGTGTTTTAAATGTTTTTCCAATAGTGTATTTGCTATCAACACAAAAGCGGGTTACTTTTTAGTTCCCCATGTGTTTTTTGTAGTTGTTGTGGTTGTTGTTTTAGCTGATGTTTAGTGAGGCTGTCCGGGCTCTTCTGTGAGCTGTAACCCGAGCAGAGCGACACCCGTCTGACTGCACAGCAGCTGCGTGCTGGACCAACACCAACCAGCTTTATATGAAGATATATATCGCCGTCAGTCTCCATGAAGAGCCAGTTATGGATAGTTTTGACCTGTTTCCTCTATGGTTTGTGCGCACTGGGAGGTAAGTTACAGTTTTAACTTGAGTTTCTGTGTTTAAGTTTATGTTGCGCTATGAATGCGAAGCGCTTTGACACTTTTGCGTCCTGACAACAGTTACCACCAAAACTTAAACCATTAAACCGTTTCAAACAGCTCGTTTACTTTACCCGTTTATATTGGTTATTTTCCATTAGTTTTACGAGTTCACCTGGGAAAGCTTGAGTTAACCTCAGGCAGACTATCATCACTAACTCTTCACACTGAATGAGTGAAAGCGGTTTGGCAGAAGTTATTTATGGTCATTATAAGTTTTGGACGGACTGTTTAGCAGCAAATGGCCTCATTTATTTCATAATATAAACTGTCATACAGGAAAAACATCATTTGTGTGGTTTTTATTTCGCTCATAACTGCAGTACGGTGTTGCTGTTTCCTTCCTCAATAAAAGACACTTTAAGTTATTACTCACCAGTCTATCAAAACCACCATTAAACTGGTCAAACTGGTCACAGTAAAGGCAGTTGGTTGGTAATAAGGCGGCGCGCGCGGGCAGACGCGCGTCATTTGTGACTGTCAATTTAAATTCTGACGCGCTCGAGCCGCGCGACGCGACGCTTGATAAATGCTCCTATTATAAATGCGACCAACCTTCAAATGCTGCGGAACACATCGCAGACGCGAGGCGTCAAAACGCCCGGGCGAGGAAAACAGTCACCCTGAAAAACACCTGATGTGGGTCTCAGAACATTCAAGGCTTTTGCTTTAATGAGTCTCTTATCCCTGCACTGAATGTTCATCTGTGTAGATCCATGTTCTCAAACCTGCCTGGAGTCCTCACATCATTCAACATTATCCAACACATCTGATTGAACTCATTGTGTGAATGACACAGGAGACCTCCACATTGTGCAGTACCTGGTGGAGATGTTTAAGAAGCTCTGGAGTAGATCTGTCCATGCTTCAATCCATCCATCATTAGACTGTTGAATTCATGTTTTCTTAAATAAGCCAAGACGCCACATACACAGGCCAGTCTAGCTATCAGAAATAAGGGCAGAGTAGAGTTGATGTTTGTTCATTGTTTTCTACAGGTGCATCAGACCTGGAAGATCAGCTGATGAAGAATCTCTTTTCATCATATAATGTTAAAGTGCGGCCTGCAAAGACAACAGAGGAAAGAGTCATTGTTAGAATTGGCATGACGCTTTCATCATTCGTCAGCCTGGTATAAGAATACACACACACATTCATTGGTATTGAGCACATAAAGTGTTTTAAACAATGTGTAGTACTATAATTTTAATAGTCTGCAGTCTTAGGGTATTGTAAAACATGTAAGTAGAAACACTGCTTCAGTTCTTTGTAGCCCTGAAATGAACGAGTGTTTAAACAGCAGATCTGCTGGTGAGTTCAGCTGTTGAGTGTGTGAAACAGGTCATGGTATCCTTCACTTCCTAACACAGACATTAAATAACTCAGTCTCAAGTAGCAGTACACACACACACATGCTACTGACATCTCAGAGTGAAACTCTCTAATCATGGTGTCCTTTTATAAATACAGTACAGAAAGAAAAACGTCTTCAGTCTCCAAGCTTAACAAACAGTGATTTTGTTTGATTTTGTGCTTTTGCAACCTTTAGCAAAGCCAGAAATAAATGAAGATACAGACATACTGATAGCAGTAATGTTATAGTCCAGCCTAAAACTGGCAACAGACTTAAAACATTGCCAATGACATACATATAATGTAAAGTGTCTATACAGGAACTATAAAATGTTACATTCTGTGTAAACCCATCCCCCTCTGAGTGATCTCTCTGCTGGGGACTGGGCCAGCTGTCCGTCCAACATTCTTGCACTGGTTTTAAATAGCATCGCAGGACTGTGTGCTGATCTGAGTATTGAGCCTCAGAATTTTTCCCTTGTCAGCCAATCACATCCCATCACTCCTCGGCCTGTTGCCACCACAGTTCCCTTTATTTCTATTGACTCTAAACACACCTAAATAAAATATGATTCTTTCTTTGTGATAACATTTCTCAGTTATGATGTTCTGAAATACATATTTATCAGAGTCAAGCACACTGATGCTGAAACCCTCTGACCATGCGTTCAGAATTATTGAATTGATGTTAAAGAGTGACTGAAGACAGAAGAAGAGTCATTCATTTGTTCTTTCTTGTGTTTTGTGCTCTAGAACATGAAAGATGAGGAAATGAATACTATTGTTATCATGAACTTGGTAAGTCAAGATCATTTCTTGGGCTCTTCTGTGTCTGTGAAACATTCTGACAAATATCATCCTGAGTGCATTTTAAATTGATAAGCTTTATTTGTATTGAGGAAAAAGACAAACTCATCCTTCACGATAATTGAATGGGTTGAAATGTCAACACTTTGTCACACACGGCAAACACAGCTAATGATGACTGTGATCAATACTGCAAAACTTTCTATGCAAAATGAATATTATGCAAATGATACAGATAATATTCATGGGCAAATGTGGAGAGATATTATATTTGGTTTAATTAATAACAGGAGCCGCATCATTTGAAGTAATTAAATTAAATGAACTTTTTGTGCTCATCATTTCTACAGTGACCCACATGTCTACACTCAGATTTTAAAAACTTGTGTTACAGGAGTGGAATGACTATCGTCTGTCCTGGAACCCAAAAGAATACGGTGGAATTGATGTGTTGCGAATACCGGCTGGAAAAGTGTGGCTACCCGACATTGTTCTCATCAACAAGTGAGTTGTGTGTTTGTTGCTTCACTAATATCTCAGAGAACTTTGAGATAACGTGGCCTGTGCATAATAACTTTGAAAGCTTTGGCTGAGTTCATGCAAGAACGGCATAAAATAACACTTGTTTGGGAAATTATCAGAGCTTTTATAAACAGCTTGTCAAGAGATGTGTAAACTCACGCAATCTCTCTCTCTCTCTCTCTCTCTCTCTCTCTCTCTCTCTCTCTCTCTCTAACACACATACTCACACTGACAGGCAGTGCTTGCAGGTATATCCCCATACATTCATCTCTGCTTTATAGCCAATTAAACACCACAGCTCTCCAGTACAAACACACACACACAAACTGCATCCCACACACTGTTCAATAAGGCACATCCTGGAGTCCCAGAGCCCCATTACTGTAACAGATGGGACGTTTTAAAGGTCATTTAAAATGCTGTATAGTTTTAAAGCTGTAATGGTCAATCTATCTGAAGTGTTGGGATTATTATTACCATGTGAAGCACTGGTACTAGATGTGGAACAGTACATGTTATAATATAACAACATTTTGGCCTGCTGTGACTCAGCAGTTAAACTGTTTTAATCAGCTTTACTGTGTATACTTTACCCAAAGATTTCTGACATGATTTATTTGTCGTCAGTTCAGTTCATTATAAGACACACATGAACCTGGTGTAATGTGTCTTGAGTTGCTAAGTTTGAGTATGTAGAAGCACCAGAATTTTCTTTTCACATTCTCAGGTCTGAGATGATGAGAACACAGAAATGTCTTCTCTAAAATGTCTAGAGCTGATATTTAGAAAGTCTAGTGACTACAGGCTGGTATTTGGCCTCAGAGGAGCCTCCAATGCACACGTCACCTCACGAACTTCCTAAAAAACACATTATTGCTCTCAGAGCCATAATGCAAGATCCATGTTTCCCAGCATGCTCAGAGGCATTACTGGGTATCTGTAACTACAGCCAGATAATCAGCAGTGTGCTGTATAAATTCAGTAATGCTTTGGGGTGTGTTCAATATCTAATAAGTGTTTCTCAGCATGTTCAGAAGTGATGATGCGGCTAAAATCCACAATCTGTTTGAGCGTTTTTGAAGTAGTTCCAATCTGTTCATATTACTCTTTAGAGAGAAAATGTGCCAATACTAATGTATCTGCACTTTCTGTTTAGTTCAGCTTGCTGTACAAACTCTTAATTCTTGTTAGAATAACTCGCTGACAGTGGTTTTGATATGTTGGAACCATATGCAAGTTTGTCATGTTTGTGTGTGTGTGTGTGTTTACAGTAATGATGGGATATTTGGTGTAGCTCTGCAGGTTCATGTCCAGGCTTACAGTAACGGTCGTGTGACCTGGACTCCTCCCGCTCTTTACCGCAGTTCTTGTGGAGTAAAGGTAACTTCTGCCTCAGAGGACAATCTGATACACTCGTAGCTCATGTGTAGATCATTATGAATATTACACATCAATATTTGTGATATGTAATTTGTTTAAACCAGTGCTGTCAAGCATTAACAAGAATGTCTAGATAGAAAAGTATGTGTGTATTCCAGCAAGCATTTAATGTTTTCTACATGTATGTAAGACTAAATAAATTAAGTTACTGTACTTGTTAATGAATGTTTGGTATCTTTGTGAAAATACTGTAGTTAGAAGAGTAAGTTATGAAACAGCCTTTAAATGCTGTAATGAAGCGTTGAATCATAAGAAGTTTAATGACACATTCAATCATAATCTCTTGTTTATACTCAACACAACTGTATTACGAATAAATTACATTACTTCACTGCTGGAGAGCATCTCTTGTTTTAAATAAAGTTTTATTTATCTTATGTAATTGTGAGAAAACATGTGAAACATTCTCTCATTTGAATTGCTGCTTTTGTTTGGCCTTGTTCCAGTTGATCTGTGTTTGATGTTCTGTCTGGTCTTCACATGAGATGATTTTAAGATGATCTGAGAGAAAATATGCTAGTCAGATAGATGCACACGCAGAAATAGACACACACACTTTATCCCACAGACACACAAGCTCTGTTTTTCCGTTTCCTCTGCAGGTGACATACTTTCCGTTTGACTGGCAGAACTGCACTATGGTTTTCCGCTCATACACATACGACGCCTCAGAAGTTGATCTGCAGCACGGTGTTGATAAGAAGGGAAATGAAATCCGGGAGATAGTCTTCGACACAGGCTTCAGTGGTAACCAAACTCAGCATCACCTGTTCAGTGTACAGCAGCTTAACATTGTGATATACTAAGTTGCAGACATTGTGATATAGGAGGTAGGATGCAGTTATTCTTCAACACCTGATCATTATTATTATAGTCTGACTATAACAGTTTATTTCCTCTATATACTGCTTCTGGAATCTGCATAATATTCCAACTCTCTAGTAATAGTTTAGAAAATCTGGTTCACTGCTAGTCCAGCAGTATATCACAGGTTTTTTTCTTCTCTCACCTCAGAGAGTGGAGAATGGTACATTCGTCACAAAGTCTCTAGGAAGAATGTGCGAGAGGACCTGTATGAGGACATCACCTTCTACCTGATCATTGAGAGGAAGCCCATGTATTATGTGTTTAACATCATCCTGCCCTGTATTCTCATCACCATCATTGCCATCTTTAACTTCTATCTGCCACCGGACGCAGGTAAAGCTCTCAGAGGGCTGGGTGGGGTCTTGTAGGTGCACATTAGCTTTATTTGTGTTGAACATGAGGAGTGCTAAGTGCCTCACGTGTTGATGTGCAGACACTCTTCAACTTCTAGTCAATTCCATTCTATACATTTAGTCTGTATATTTGTACATGAGGTGATCAAAAGGAGATCTCTCTTTTCTTAGGGGAGAAGATGGGTCTTTCCATCAACGTGCTGCTGACTTTAACTGTCTTCCTGCTGCTGTTGGCCAACAAGGTCCCAGAAACTTCTCTGGGTGTCCCCATCATTGTCAACTACCTGATGTTCACTATGGTCCTGGTTACCTTCACTGTCATCCTCAGTGTTGTGGTTCTCAACCTTCACCATCGCTCACCCAACACACACCAGATGCCCCTGTGGGTTCGCAAGGTCAGTATAGTTGACATCAAACATTTGAGAAGATCTCACAGAACTTACAGTATGAGGCTTTACTGGAATCTTAACAGACAGAATTATAGTCTTTATAATGAGAATTGACATCTATAAGCATCAGTGACAGAGTTCTCTAAACATTATAGCCAAGATTAGCTCCAGCTCTTCATAGAACTACAACCGTTCTCACACCCAACAACACACAAATGGAGCAAACTAGCATCTTATTGTCAAAAAATGTGAAAATCCTGCCAACAGATAATTAAGAAATCAGTCCATTTATTGCAGTACTGAAAAGATCTCATTGGTTCTCAGTGAAGACAGTTTTTAAAGTAAAATAACATTTCTGGTTTCAGGATCTTCACTCATCACAACAGCTCTGATAAATGAAGACTAAAGTGTCTGATGTACAAGTTTAATCTGTCTCTCTGTCTTACTTTGTGAAGTCATGCAGAGGCAGTGAGACTCTTTAACTCGCTGTCCACATCACTCAGATTAAAGAAGCTCTTTTCATTTATTACGTTTAAAATGAATCAAATGTTTCTTCATTAGTGCCGCTTGCTAGAGAGGAATGACTTCTGACATTAGAAGAAATTCTAATGATTGTTAATTTAATCTCTTTCAGATCTTTATCCACATGTTACCGCCGTACCTGGGGTTGCTGCGACCTAAAGTGGAGACCCCTCTGTTTCTCGAGAAGCCCCCCAAAAAAGAAAACATTTATGCCATCAGTCGATTGGCAGATGAGTATTTCATCCGCAAGCCAAACACCAGCTTCCTTTTCCCCAAACCAAACAGGTAAAGCTGCAGAGGTTATCAGAGGTCACAGTTCATTAGGTCATAAAGATTGGTGATCAGTTAGAATGGAAGAGAAAGGAGAGCTGGTTATCAGTGGACGAATGAAAGGCTGCTTTCCTGAGATAACATTGTCACTGGAGCATGCTTAGAATATTATGCAAGCTAGTTATGATTAATTATGATCATTTAAGAAGCCTGTGTGTGTGTATCTGTGTGTGTGTACGTATTTGTACCCAGTTTTTTATAAATTTGTACCCAAAAATTAGAAAAACCTGACAAATTTAAGCAAAACCTCCTTTTGGGGACGTTCTTGTTTGTAAAAACACTATTAGATTATAGTAAATAAAGCTTTTTTTTAATTGTAAAAATGCATAACGTTTTGTGAGTGTAAGTTAGGGTTACGTTATATGTGTGTGTGTGTGTGTGGCTGAACACTTCAGGGTGTAATTAATACTTTTCACTTTCTCTCTTACACATTTTACCTCATCCAGGGAATTAGACTCTCAGAAAGCTGTGGGTGTGAGGAGAAGAAATGAAATGATGAAAAAAAATGAAGAAATCATCACTAAAATAATAATGATCAGCACAAATCGGCCAACACATTAAACCTCAAGAGGTGGAGGGAGGTTATAGAGCCAGAGAGAGAGAGAGAGAGAGAGAGAGAGAGAGAAGGGTAGTGATGAACAGGAAGCAGTGAGACTATTAGAGCTGTGTGATGAGGCAGCACTATCTTGCGTTTTAATTGGTTTTATAGCGTGTTTTGGCTTCACTTCCACCATGTCTTAGTCAAATTAGTCTTTCCTGATTAGTCATCTGTGTCTGCCATACAACATGAGGAGAGAGAGAGAGAGA
>JAZGTK010013815.1:0-14096 GCA_036877625.1 Ambastaia sidthimunki | reverse complement strand
CAGTCTCTTATCTGTCACATTCAGTTTTCTTGCACTGTGAAAGCCACTCGGCGTGTCTGACTGCTGTTCTGGACGACCATGTCTGTGTTTACATCACTGAGTAGGCGTTTGGCATTTGAGACGCTCTTTTAGAATCAGAAACGGTACAGTGCTTGAGCTTCCGCTTGTCTCTCGATGTGAGGTGTCTCGATTGCTTTTTTTGCTCGCTGTTACCCATGGGCAAAACTAATTTCCTCGTGTCTGCTCATGAGATCTCCCGCTCTCTCAGGATCTTTTGTGCCTTAAAATTAGGTCACCCAGTACAGTGCGCATGGTCTTGCCTCATAGGGGAAGCGTATGTGATCCGTACGTGATCCGTGTTCTCTGTGACAGATATGTGCTGTGTATATAGTGCAGGTCCCAGCTGATGGTTTTGCCCATCTTACGTCATCATGTTTTTCCGTGAGCATGTATGTTTATAGATGCAAGCCTATAGTTGACATTAAGTTAAACGTTATAAATATGTCTTTCATTTTGTAGGTGGTGGTTCCCAGTGAAATGCATTATGGGAGTATTTTGGGTTCTGATTTGCATGTAACTTACATAAAACGCTGTGTATGCATCTGTTGTCCCAGCATGGAAGAACAAGCTTATAGCGCCGCCCTCCTGTTCTTAACTATGAATAATTAATGAGGTAAAAATTGTTACATCCCAGAATCATGTCAAGGGGGGCAGAAGGGTCCCAGTTGTAGATGCCAGTCAGTGTTTCTCATCTTTTTGTTTATCTTATGGTTCTGGTCAGTAACTTCAGGGGTCTTGGGGTCGTGTTACTCAATGAAAGTGTAAATGAAAGCGAATTCTTGCCCTCCTGCACCTCAGAAGATTATTTGTATTTTCAATGCTGTTATCAGTGAAGAACAAACGTGTATTGAAACCTCCTCAACTTTAAGTACACATGGGATATTTGACAAGCGGTTTGGAGGAGTTTTGAATGATCACTGGAGGTCTGTTGTAGGATCAAAACACAGCAAAACTTGCAAACAGTTGTATACTGAATTTCTGAGCTAAACTCATTAGCAGTAATAAATGACTATAGTAATACACTAATGACGTTTTCTTTAATGGAAGTCTTTACAGTGTTTGTCCCTGATTCAGTAATTTGTCATTTTGTGTTCAGATCTCATAGTGGTTTAGTGTTATAATAGTTTTTATTGGAAAACAACTATATTTCTTGGTTTTTCTGTCCAGTCAGGTGTGGTACCTTAAGATGAGTTTGACCCCAAAATGAAATGTAAATATGTGTGACACAATTAATACACAAAATAAGATTTTGCAGAATTTTTATACTATTATTTTTTTACACGACTAAAGTTTAACAGTGACCATCGTCTGACAAGCTCAAAAACACAAATTTGTGTGTGTTTATCATTTTTTAGGGCCGAACAGTTTTGGTCTTTATATTCTTTTGTTTCGTTTAATATAGAAGCACAGAAACATCATCTTTTGTGTTTTACAAAACAAAGATGGTCATACAGGTTTGGAATAACAGAAGGTTAAGTAAATAATGACCGAATGTTTATTTTTGGGTGAACTAGTCCTTTATTCCTGACTGGAGCTGAGTGAGGATTAACTAGAAATGTAATTACTAGTTTTGCATTTCTGTATGGCTCCGGTCAACAGGTTCAGCTTCTCTACACTGATATTGTTTATGGCATATTTAGTTGAGTTCTGTCATTCAGTTTGGCGTGTCTGAACCCGCTTTGGTCTCCACTGGTCTTTTAAAAGATCTTTTGAAGGCAGGTTTGAGGACTAATACAAACAGTCACATGACACTTTGCTACTGTGTGAATGTTTGTTAAGATGCTGTTTTTCATTGGAGAGATCAGATTAATTTATCTGGGCTTACAAAAGCTCACAATGCGCTAGCAGTAAAAAAAGTGCTTTACTGTGTTTGTTTGTTTTGTTTGTTCTTTCTTTTTTTCATTCTTTCAATCTTTCTTTCATTTATTCTTTCATTCTTCCTTTCTAACTAACTAGCTAACTAGCTAATTCACTGACTCGTCCCTATAAACTACATTAGGTGCAAATCTCTTTGTAACTTTGCATGAAACAAATGCGAGTTGCACTTTTAAACTGAAATGGTTATATTACAGTCTTAACGTTCAGCACTTAAAAAGTGTTTGCAGATGAGATCTTATTGTTGCCTTCAAGTGGATCTTCAAGCACCAAAAACAGTGAAGCACTTAAACTCACGGCCCTTCTGTGACTGACCCTGAGAAAATGTTACTGCTACATGAGTTTTAAAGCTTCAGTGTGACTGAATCACACATTCTGAGCATCTATAACACAAGTCATATAGATCATTTCATGTCTTAGTGCTCTTTTTTTGTCAGTTTTTCACTTTGATTAATTGACCGGTCTGAGAACGTGTTCAGGGGCGTGAAAATATTTAAGTAAATCACTACCACCATAACAGAAAAAAGAAATTAAACCGTACAATCATTCATGCATTTGACAGATGCTTTTATTTGCTTTTGTGTGTTTTTCTCGACCTTTGTGCTGCTTACGTAATTCTCTACAATTTAAGCTACAATGTAATGCGTAATAATAAATGCAAACTGTACAACTAAACATTTTTCTTGTGTGTTGCATGGAAGAAAACAGGTTCAAGGGTGAGAAAATGATGACAGTTTTGTTTTTAAGTGAACTAATTCATAGAATTACAATAACTGAGAAGGTGGTGCTGTCTTTTAAGGGCGCTTGGACTAAAGCCCGTTTCCAGCAGAGACGTGAACTTCTTTAAAAACAGTGACTCATGGTGTTATTTGCTTGTAACAGTTGAAGGAACAGGGGTGCTGGTGTATCATTTAAAACTGCTAAATGCAGGGAAACATGCTCTACATAAAACATCTCTCTCCATTTTCTTCTTTCATCTTGGTAACCGCAAACAGAATGCAGCGAGCTTTTTTTGGTCAGCATTTTTTATCCATGTGTTTTCATCTGAAAAGATGTTTCACTGGCACCCTGTTTGGTAGTGTAAACTTCCCATCTCTGTATTCCCAAAATAGATTTTGAGCAACGGCATCATTCCGGGCTCCTTTCCTGTGTTCGGTGCATCAGTTATATATTCCCAAGTCTGTAACAATCGTACTGGTTTAGTATATTTTTGCAGGTTCATGCAGGTTTGGGCGCACATACCAGCTAAGAGTTACGTAAGATGTGTGTGTTTCTTAAAAAGCACCGGAGGAAGACGTCTGGGCTGGTACGTGACGGAGCAGGTGTAGTTTCTGTGAAACTCATTAGTCAGGTTGGTGTTCACTGGGGTCAGAGCGGTTTTCCCACAGTGGCTGTTAGCTTATTTATATTACCATCATGCTAGTGTCTGAAACAACATGGTACCCTATCCAAAATACCATGGTAATACTACCAAAGGTTAAAGAATTAACAAGATGCTACAGTTCTGTTACTACGAATGGGGGAAACCGCAATGCTTAGTTTGGCCGCTTTAGCGAAGGAAGCCCCGCCTACTAGTAGAAAGAGCCAATCGTCAGTCGCTCAACACTATTGATTTTTCTAGGGGATGGGCTCTGTACAGAATACTGCAAGGAGCTTGTTTTTATAGCTCGATTTCAGCTTTAAGAAACAGAGTTTGTGGTACATCTAGTTGTTGAAAATATTGTTTTGTTGTCACCTTAGCCAGCGATTGTAGATATCTGTCTTTCTTCATTCAAGTAGATAGAATTTGGTCATGTATGGTTGAAATGGCTGCCTGGAGACGTTGCAAAGATGACTTTTTTTAAAGGGACTTTGATGTTGTTGTACATTTATTAAATTATGGAACACCATAGTTGTTAATTCTTAAATGTTTTCCTCCCAAATGTTCACCATCGTTACCCCCTGCGTGATTTTTGCATTGAACAATATTTCATAAATTGCTCCTCTGGTGACATGAATGCAACAGTGATTGGATTACCATAGCAACACATCTCTCTTATTGTTCCAGGTGTGATGCATTATTTATTAGTTGTGTTTATTTTCATCAGTATTGTACTCGATGGGGACAAATTTAACTCAGACAGCTTTCATAACTGCCCGAGTTTCGTTCAGTGAAGTACATTAGCCCGACTTGACTTCAGTCTTGTATGCTTTGAAGGTCTAACACATCTTACTTTTAAATGGCATAATTTGTCATTTTCTTAGAAATAGAAACACAACTTTTGCCTCTCTACTGCCAGAGTGCAAACAGATATACGTGAACACTAGTGATGTATCTAATGAAGACAGTGATAACTTTGTCTTGGTGTCGTTTCGTGTCGAGTCATACAAAACGGTAAAGTGTGACAGTCCAGTTTTGATTCTATATGAAGACTCCTGGAACGCCTCTCGTCCAATCAGATTGAAGATGCGAGCTAGCTGGTATATAATGTGTTGTAATTGTCAGGCTCTGTAAGGCCTAATGCCTGCGGTATAATTCTTTGTTTATGATGACCTCAGTGTATAGAAGATGTGGAACTCTGACGTTTAATGACACAAGCTGATCATCTCTTGTTATTTGTCGCCCCTCAGGATCCTGCTGGTATATTTGAGCTGGTGGAACTTGTTGGAAATGGGACGTATGGACAAGTATATAAGGTATGTAATGTTTAATGGTCTATAGGGGTTCATCCCTTCCAAAAATGTTTAGTAACCATTGTTTCTGTTACAATTCCATAGCTACTAATTAAATATGAATTATTATGTGCTATCACTATAACTGTTGCTTGCTTATAATTAGAGGTTTGTTTAAATCTCTAACCAACGACACAAACGTCACACCATCCCAGCTAACAATTCTGGGTTGTTAGATTGTTTCCATTAAATAACAAAAACATTAAAAATGTTATTTTGAATGTTCTGTGAATGCTCAAAACATCTAGTTTTTTTAGACGTTGTATTAACATTATTGCTTGGTTATAAGAAATTTTGTTACTGCAAGAACCTTTAAGAGAACCTTTGAGAGAACGTTAGCTGAGATATTTTAGAATGATCACATGACTGTGTCACATGCATAAACAAAATATGTCATGTACAATGCAAAATTGAAGCACTTTTTTCAAATCTATCCACTTGGGAGAGTGTTTTAGAAACTCTGATTTGTGATTAAGCAGGTTCAACCAGTTTGGCCTCAATATCCTTTATACGGCTGAGGGAGATGTTTTGCATTTTCTCAACTGTTCTTCAGAGTTTTCTGCTGGTGAGGTTTCTAGAACTTACCTGTTAATCCCCCAGCAGCACTCGTGTGTTGTATGTGTGGTATGTTCAGACATGTCAAGACGCATGTGACTTCCTCCTGCCATTTCTCTGAAAGACCCTTCACAGTTCCAGCAAGTGTGTGAGAGATACATACACACACATGTACATACATACGTGTGTGTGTGTGTGTGTTTGTGTATATATATATATGTGTGTGTGTGTATATATATACGTGTGTGTGTGTGTATATACGTGTGTGTGTATATGTTTATATACGTGTGTGTGTGTGTACAAACCTGAGTCACATATTGGACCACAGGTTACGTAAGAATAGACTGAAGCAGGAACTGATTAGTGTTCTTAAGGGTTGTGAAACTTAAATTAGTATCATTACTGGATGACATGGTTCCTGCTGGTCTTACGTAACATGTGGTCACAAGTAAATCAGGTGTTGATTCCGTAACTTCTGACTGATTGAGTGAAGAATTCATCAGCCTGATGCAGAAGCAACTACAGCAGTCTGTTCAGTTTCAGCACCTGTCACAGCGCGACACTTTCAAACACTGAAACAACGTTTGAAATGTTTTAATATGCAGTAATGGCTTATTGAAGAATGAAAGAGGATGTGGTTGAAATTGACCAGCATTGTTTAGAGCAGTTTGCAGAAGTCACTGAGGTTTATAGTGAGTGTAGTCATCAGTACGAGATGAGATTCAAAAGTGCCATTCATTATACATATACATTATATACACACACATATATAGTGTATATACGGTATGTTTATTTATAAATATATATGTGTGGGTCTCGCACACACACACACACACACACACACACACACGCTTTGTTGTACACATACAGTATATATGTATGTATATGTGTAAATACGTATGTGTGTGTGTTTGTGTACGTACAGTATATAGAGCAGGTATACCAACATGTCAGATCTCTCTGAGTGTAAAATTCATTTTTCTAATCAGTGTTTGTTTAGTTATCTAAAAATCTTTAAAAATCGATCTGTTTACTAGGGTTGCAGACTTGTATAAGATAAGACTTATTTTTAGAGAATCTCTATTGAATGTTTTTCTTGCTTTGGATTTTTTATTTAAGTGAACAATGCACTAAATTAAGCTTAAACCTCTTCAAAAAAGGTACAAATATATTCCAAGTAGAGTAAGAAACTTTATGTGATACATATTTCCTTAATATTGGTCAATAAATGTATCTTGCTTTGTTACAGTGTTTTTACTGGAAGTATTTTTTGCAGCGTTGACATGTTGTAGTCTTTGGGGATGTCAGCTGTTGCTTATTTGCTGAAATACAGTAGGAGGAAGTACTGTATTTAATAACAACAAAATGACCCACTTTTAAAGGTACGTTTGTTTTTCTTATGGTGAGCAACCAAGCAGGCACATTGATGTTTCTGATCCAGATTTGTGTGGGCAAATCAACCCATATATATATTAAGAAAGAGTGGAAAACACACTTGCTTGTTTGTGTGGGGGAGTTTTTGAAAAGAACAGATAACACATCTTTTATCATTTAGAGATGATTTTGAACAGCAGGACCTTATTTGTATATAGTATGTGGACGCCGAGTCGTTTCTGAACCAAATGAGATGTTTGTGGATCATGCTGGTAGCTCTGGTGAAGCTCCATTCAGGTCACAACCGGCCATGATTGACTAAATTATCAGTGTGAAAGAAAAACTGGAGGGACTTTTTGAGTCGTGGTATTTCTTCATTGATGAGAAGTGTTTGTAATGAAAGAAAGGTTTGAATGACAGAGCAGTCAGCTCTTGTGAGATTTTCCATGAGTGGTTTGAAATGTGGCTTCTCTTTTGAGTCAGCCGGTTGATCTGAATTGCCTCATTATAGGAATTCTAACTCTGGTTTGTTCTCTTGGTAATGTGAAATCAAACGGAATTCAAAATGAATTCTTTGCGTTCATTATTCATCTATATAAATAGTCTGTTGCTGTTGTATAGTGTCTGTCGGTATTAAACCTGTTTTTCAACGTTTTCAGAAGAAAAATATTTAATGCTGCATGTAATTGTTGCCTCTCTATCGCCATCTCTGTTTGAAACATAAAATTGCAGGTTACTTTACCTACTTTTCTTTATGTATGTTTCAGTCAAATGAAGCCAGACTCAACAGCTGACTGGACACGACATCTTAAATTATAAATCATTATTATAAATTTAGAGATAGTTTTGAAAACTAATCTGTTATCTACTTGCTCACTAACTGTTTATTTTTAACCATAAATATTACAGATTGCAGCTTTATTATACAAGTTTTAAAGTGTCAGTTCAGGCCAGTTTAGCTTATCAAAATGAATATTTAAAACATGTTTTGATTCAGATTTGCTCAGCTGAAGTGTAACCACTTCATTATCTGAACCTGCATGTTTGGGTTCATCTCTCTTTTAGAAAAAGAGGTTTTATTCATATTGGCAGTGTTTTTTGATCTCATGGGCGTCTTGGTGTGCCCCATAGCTGCAAGCTGTTTTAATTAGTCTGGGGGTCAAAGGTCACGACCTTGCTTTGGTGCCCTGCATGAGGCGATCAGAATTTGAGAAGTCCTGAAGGTTACATTGAGCTACAGACAGCCAATCAGGAAAGAGAAAGAAGAAAGGCAGGCTTTTTATTTGCTCTCCGTAATTCTAGGCGATCCCACACAGCTCTTTCTCTGGTGGTACACCATCTTGGGAGATCCAGAAAGCCATTAAAACGCGACCCGCATTGAGAGGAAATAGATTCTGGGTCAGGATGTGCTGTGTTGGGACACATCTCCCACTCACATGACATTCCTTCTGACAGAAATCTTGAGGAACTTTCATCCAAGTCTGTGAGTTGGATTTAACCGGCAGATCTTCTGCTTATCTACAGGCCTCCATCCAGAACCCCTTTCCAGCTAACAGTTTTAGGTTGTAAGAATGTTTCCTTAACGTTTCCATTAAGTAACAAAAATGTTAAAAATGGTATTTGGAAAGTTCTAAGAACATTTACAATGTCCAGTTTTTTAGACATTGCATTAATGTTATTGCTTGGTTATATTTAAACATTGTTTTAAATTTGTAATGTTTTCCACTACAAGTTATTCCACTAATAACTTAAAAATAAAGTTTCTGATATGATATATAACATGAAAAAATATTCTAACAACAGGACTGCAGGAACGTTTCTGAGAACATTGTCGGTTAGTTGGGTTTGCAACCGTGTAGCGTTTTGTAAATGCCCTCCACCTTTTCAATGATTATTTTGTGTGTTCTCCATTCCACCCATCTATCAGCAGAAAAACATGGCGCTTATGGTTAAATTTAGGAAGTCTTTACAATGAGTCTGTAAATAAAACGCCAACTTCCTGCATTTCTGTATTAAAGACGTTCTGTCAATGGGAGATGAGTAAGAAGCTTCTGGCCCTGTAAGCACACTTAGAGGCTGAGCTGAGAGGTTCACGCTAGGTCACATGTGTCGGGAACAAGAGGAGCTGTCTGTACGAGTGCGAAAATCTCGAACCTCCTCCGTCTTTCAGGACTGTTGCTAGGCTACAGGGAGGAAGTGGTGCGTTGAGCGTTTTTTTTCGCGCTGGCACCCTGCGTCTACCGTTGCAAACATACACCAGTCTCGCAGTGACAAATGACTTCCTGATCGCCCAATAATAGCTCTTCCATTTTAACAGCTCCTGCACAAAAGACTGTTTAAAATACACTGTATATACATTTCTGCACAGCTTCTCTGTCCTCTAGCCGATCGTCTCCGTACCTGCATTAAGAATGTCGAGTTTGGCTAGTAACAGCTGTGATGATGAAACGCCACAGCAATGTTTTCCTGAGTTACGATACAGCAGCACTCAGATAGCCATTTATAGTCATTTCAGACATGATGAAAACAGATCCATAATATCTGGTTCAGCTGCCAGACTGGATTAGCGTGTGCTTAGCGTTTTGGTCAGTTCACACATAAGCTGCAAATAAACTGCATGTAGTTCTGAATGAATTGCAAGGCTTTTTAAAGGATGTGTGGTTGTGGCTTTGTTAGTAATGGTATTTTTGCGCAGTGGCATGCAGTTGTAAGTGGTTGTTCTCAATAGCACACGGCTACACTGCTTGTGCTATTTTTGCACTCAGTCTATACAGCAGCTACACAGTATGCAAATGTTCTATATGCCCATGGGATACCTAAATTACACACTATATATATATAATGTGTGTGTGTGTGTGTTTGTTTTTCTAGCTTTTTATGTGACCTATGGCAGTTGAGGACAGTCTCTTATCTTAAACGTCAGAGCTCAAGAACTTCTGTGTTAATCTCTGTCAGGAGCCCAGATGGTTTTTCAGTTTGTGCTCAGCTCTGTGAATCTTCTCATTATGAGAGACGCGGAGCTTCAGGGCCTGAATCCATCACACAGTTTCATTTCCACAGCTGTGATTCAGGAAAACATCAGCATAATTCATTACTGTTAGTAAAGCGTGTTATTGCCGTGATTGCTTGATGTGTTCTCTCAGACACCGTGTTGTCATGCAATCCGTCTGTCTTTCCACTAACTGCCAGGCCATGACACTTACCCAACTAACAGGTAACATTCTCAGAACGTTGGCTAACGTTCTCTCTCAAGTTCTTGCAAAAATGTTCTTGAATTAACAGTAATAGAACATTTTTACTGTTATGTAAAAAACATGTTTACTGTTATGTATCTTGTCTGAAATGTTATTCTGAAGGTGTTAGTGGAACGTTTTAAAAATGTTACAGAATTAAAAATGTTTAAGTAACATTCTTATAATCAAGCAATATTGTTCATACAGTGTCCAAAAAGGGATGTGTTGAATGTTCCCAGAACCTTTAAAATATACCTAATTTTTAACGTTTTTGTTACTTAATGGAAATGTTAGAGAAACATTCTCACAACCTAAAATTGTAAGCTGGGTGTGAATATCTCGCATTTAGGAAAACATGAGTTCCCCACACACAAAAGATCTTCCCAGCTTTAATCATTGACCGGTGGTGATTTTTCACAGCTCTGTGGTTTGTCAGGGCTTCTCTGTTGTTTATACTTCCGGCGATGGAAGAATTGTTAATGAGGACTAACGGGACTTGTACAAATCTCTCTTCTCATGTTTTTCTGTGCTTCTCACTCTTTCCCTCCTCTTCCTCTCGCTGTAAGATCTCAGCACAGGATTGTGGGAGTGTGTTGGGTGAGGAGATGAGTGTGTAATTCATTCTGCAGAACTTCCTGCTGCTTGGATCTGCTTTGGCATCTCCTGCTATTGTCCTGAACTGCGACTGCGACTGCGGCTGCGGCTGCGCAGATGATCTGTGTCCCTGCTGTCTGTCTCCCTCCTTCATTTTCTGTTTCTTTTTACTTACGGGTCTGTTTTCAACGGCTTGGTGTTGGCGACCCAGCTAACAGTAAACGTTCTCAAAACGCTGGCTAACATTAATGTTCTCTCAACGTTATCAAAAACAGTAACATTAAGACAGTAACATTAACAGTGAGATTTGCACTAACATTAATAGAATATTTTTTATGTTAAATATCCTATAAAAAAGTTATGCTTAAGTTGTTAGTAGAATGTTTAAAAATGTAACAGAATTTAACCAAGCAATAATGTTGATACAATATCTAATTTTTTTTTTACGCTCCTAGATCTTTTAAAATGAAATTTTTAATGTTTTTGTTATTTAATGGAAACGTTTGGAAAATGTTCTTACAACGTTAAATTGTTAGCTGGGGAGAAACTCAGGTAAACAGCAGTTAATCTTTGGTAAGCAGGTCTATGATACCTGGTTGTCTGTTAGCATTTCTAGTCAGCTTTGTGGAATTTGCTCCTCTTAGAAGTTTGTGAATTCTTCCATCTTTGCTCATGGATTCTGGGTAGAGCCAGAAATGTGGCCAGGAAGTGATGTCACAAGTCACGACAGTGCCGATTAGTTTGTTGCTAGAACCAAAAATATTGTCAGTATATTCAGCTGCATTTCAATGAAGAAACATGCTCAGACATCATGGAGTTATGACATCGACCAGCAGGGGCTCAATCTGTCCCAGGCTAACCAGCCAAAAGATGAAGGGGAAGACCTGAGATGAAGATTTCCATTTCCAAATTCCTTTCGCAGTCATCAGAGGAACGGCCCCCCTTGCGTAACGTTTTTGGTGTTGTGTCCAATCCAAACAGTTGTCATCTGGTGGCATTGTAACACACACACACACACACAAAACGGTCCTGCCAAGAGAGAGATTCCTCACACCGGTTCTGGGCCAGTTTCAATCATTATAGGAAGTGTGTTTTTCTTCCTGTCTGTTCTTATGTAATGATGGTGCCTGCCAGAAAAGCTTACGTCCATCTATTCTCCTGTCACAGATGGATCTCATGCCACGCGTTTAATATTGCTAACACAATATCTGAATGATGTTTTTCTGTCTCCTCAGGGACGCCACGTTAAGACGGGCCAGCTTGCTGCTATCAAGGTCATGGATGTCACGGGGGTAAGAGAGCAATCACACTCTCTCTGCTTCCTGTCTCGCGCCCACCCGTTTGGTTTTGTCAGTTTCACTGTGTGACTTTCCCTTTATGTGTGTCATATCAGTCACACACACACTAGCGTGGGCCGTTCGCAGGAAACTCTGCCATTTGTGTCCATTTAGCATTTTGTTTAAAAAGGTTAAAGCTGGACTTTCCGGAAATCACCATTTTTCACTTCAGGCCCAAAGCACTAGGGCTGTACCTAACCTAGATATTTCATGACCACCATAAGAGGACACATTTCTTCAGTATTCAGAATGGAGAATGTGGGATTTTCCATGGCATATTTTCAGATGTAAACTCTATAAATTTTGTTTAAGTAAAAGTTGTATTTGTTGAATTCAATTTTATTTCTGTTACCCATTAAAGAGATGTTCACCTTAAAATTGAAAGGTCTTTCATCATTTGCTTACCATAATGTCATTACAAACTTGTACGACTCTTTTTGCTTTTGAGGAACACAGAAGATATTTTGAAGTATGTTGGTAACCAAACAACAGCGGCACCCATTGACTTCCACACAAAACCACTGAGACATTTCTCAAAATATCTTCTTTTGTGTTGCACAGAATAATAAAAGTCAAACAGGTTTGGAATGACATTATGGCGAGTAAATGATGGAAGAATATTCATTTTTGGTGAACCTTTAATATGTAACAATCAAATTACAAGTTTAGTTTGCATGGTGATGCAAATTAGCTGGCATTGATTCGCTCTTAAAAGTTCTTATGTATTATATTTCTCAAATAATGACTGACACAGTTTCCTGAGAGTTCCTCAGACGAGGATATGCAGATCGTTCCAACTCCATCCTGAGTGTTCCGGTCTGTTTGACAGGATGAAGAAGAGGAGATCAAAGCTGAGATCAACATGCTGAAAAAATATTCCCACCATCGTAACATCGCCACATACTATGGTGCCTTCATCAAGAAGAATCCACCGGGCATGGACGACCAGCTGTGGGTGAGTCTCTACCAGACCCGCGACCTACAGTGTTTTGTTCTCATACAAAACTTATACTAGTTAGTTTTATGTTCATAACCTGCAGTTTACAATTTTAGGTTCTAAGGATGTTTCCTTAATGTTTCCAGTAACTAACTAAAACAAAGTTTTTACTTTGAGTGTTCTTGGAGCGTTTAAAACATATGAAGAATGTTTTTGATAATGTTGAGAGAACTTCTAGAAAACTTTAGGTTCTGAAAACGTTCACTGCTAGCTGGATAGTTACTTGACTGTTACATGAAGTGTTCAAATTAGAAGTCGATTGTAGCTTTACAAATAGTCAAGAACTGTAGCAGAACATCTGAGGAGAACATCTTCAGAGGGTTCGTCTCCAGACAGTTCTCTCAGGGCTTACGCAGTATAAAGGTCTCCAGGCCCCGTTGTTTTATTTTCTGTGCACTGAACGTTGGCGTCATTTCCTCTGTGGTGAGCTCTGGTGTTGCTTTTACCCTGCAATGTGAAGATACGTGACACGATAAGACTGTACTTTAACTTGTACTTGTTCACTAGAACCCGTGATTAGCAAAACCACCCCCTGATCTATGTGAGAAGTTCCCTCAGAAGAAAAACTGCCAATGCAGCAGACCAGATAAATTTAGGCCTCTGTAAGGACATCAGAACAATATGTGTTCAGACATCATGGTTTGTTAATAAATACTTGCATTTATTGAGGTTTATTTTGCTACCAGGGTCCTGATGAGTCGCTTTATATTAAGGTCCTTGGAGCAGAATAATTGTAAAAACCCCCTTAACAATTTTAGGTTGCAAGAACGTTTCCCTAATGTTTTCATTAAGTAACAAAAATGTTTAAAATGTAATTTTATAAGTTTGAGGACATTCAAAACATCCAGTGTTTTAGACATTGTATTAACGTTATTGCTTGGTTATAAAAACGCTATGTTCCTGCTGTTAGTTTCCACTAGTGCTTTTTAAACTAAAATGCTGAGCTTCTCCTGCACTCTGTGTTCTGTAGACTAATTGGTCAAACGGCACATTTATGTGTTTCTGTGTCCTTATGTAACAGCACTGCAGCCACAAATAGATACAGTAAAGTCTTATTAGTGCCTTTCACACTTGAAACTCTGATTGCCGTATAATTGCAGTGTAAACTTTTCTGGTAAAATTATCCACATTGGGCAACAGCTTTTGTGTTATGTGTCGCTACCTTTCACACGCGCCATCAAAGTGCTTAAAAAAAACTCTCCGAAAATAGATCTTACCTCACTATGATCTTATCTCGAAGGATTTCCTTCAAAGCTAGCGGTTTTGGTCATGTAAGGCAATCCCATGATGCATTGTGTCAACAGAGCTGTTGATGTTTACAGTTTTACAATGTAGCTACAGCATCTTCTCTTCATGTGT
>JAZGTK010013814.1:0-14097 GCA_036877625.1 Ambastaia sidthimunki | reverse complement strand
TTAACTGCGATTATTTTGAAGTTTGGTTAATCCGGCGACCGTGCCGCTGCCACTGGCTAAACAGAAGTAGTAGTTAATTGGCAAAACAAATTAAAGGCAATGAAATTGTTGGAATTAAATTAAAAAAAGATAGAAACAACTTCCTACCGCCAGAATTGCAGCGACTCTTATGGTACAATCTTTGATTTAAGGGACTTTTAATAAGAGGCATCAGAAGAGAGAGATAACGGGGAAATCATGCGGGGTGCAGAGGGGAAAGCCATTACGTATGAAACAAACATTGTCAGGGGGCCTACGGAGCTGATAAAAGCACAAGTAATTTCTTCTATTTATTTACACACACAGGGCAACACGCATAAAGCAGGAGGGAGCTGATGAGAGTGGAAGCCTTTGCATAACAGACGTCATCAGTCACAATGCTTTATTTCTTGCACTCACACTGCCTGGATCTTTATTCACAACCACACAGGCTAGAAGGAGCTTTCAAAGCCATCAATTAATCCTATTCAAACATCTGGATCCTGAAAAAAACAACAACAGCCAATCTGGAATTGCTGAATACAGACCTATGTGGTGATGTCCAAAGCTAATGTTGGAAGCCGGGACTAAATTTGCAATAATTTGCAATATGAAATATGCAGATTTTCTAATCATGGAACAGACATACACTACTGTAGTGAGATACACAAAATGTAAAGTAAGTAGAGGACACAGCCAAATTAACACATTTTGTATAAAGATGAAAATGCTAAATTTATTGTTTTCAAGATGATAACCGAATGGCACCCACCAGTTTAACAGGCATTGTAATGAGGTCAGCACAGCATAGTTATCACTGCCTTTTACAAACAACTTCACAAACATAGACACAAAAAACTATACAGTACTAAAGTTCATGGGTATTTTTTACAGTCTGCCCCTGCTGTGCATGACCGTTCTTGAAGCTCAGATAGGTTTGACATAAAAGGTTTATGGACGTTGCTTTTATGAAGTCTACTGACACTGTCACTCTGAACCGAGCCTGTCAGTTATACAGACATGTAGCTAAACATTCACCATGAAATCTTTCAACAGAAAAACTGTCATACTGCCATGAAAGTGAATCCATAAGTGTATCACAGCAAGTGTGAACCCGTGTGGGCCAACAACAGACATGCATCACAGCTGTGACCTAACGTCTCAAAGAAAACTTTAATAAGCCAGAAAGTTACTTGACAACATGTCCTGCTATAGTTTGAGAAATGTTTCTGTTTTCAGTGTAACAGTGGCCACACTGTACACATTCATCCCAAAATTGTATTTGTGGGTCAATTATTGTTTTTTCATTCCGAATTTCAATAAATTATTATTATTATTATTTAAAATATAAATTTTCTATGACTTCTTTATCTTATTATTATTTAAAATATAAATGTTCTGTGTTCTTTTTTATTTTCTAGGGCATAAAGGCTATACTAAAAAGTGTCATGAGACAATGTAAATTTGTCAAAGTTAGTTAAGGTTGTAAAAAGTCAAATGGTATAAGAAGGAAACGGATAGTAACAAGCAATATTTGCAAAAACATGTTTAAAAACCTTTTTCCAAAACAATGTATAGGTGTAAAGAAAATCTGATTATACTTTATGGTGGTAACAATTAGGTCAATAAATCTATTATTTTGTTAAAACAGTATAAAAGTTGTTTTAACATACAAAACAAACATATATAACCAACATGAACACAAAAGTTAAGTTTGTAAGAACAAGTAAAATACCCTTTAAACTAGATTTTTAATGATTTTTTCCTTTTCATCGTCTCAGACACCATTATTAGTCATTGACATTTTTAATATTTTTTCTTCACATTTGCTTGTTATAACACCTGCATAAGAAAGATACTTATTTTCTTATTTTTATCCTGCATTAGTGCTAGAACACTGATTTCTGGCAGTTCAGCTGAGTCCATGTTCACCTATGGTAATAAACATTATTTTTGGATGTGACGGTACTGTCCAAAATATCTGAATGTCACGAGCCCGTTATGTGATACGAACCTCCGGTATGCAATGACATACCTCCCTAAAGCATTCGGAAAGGGAAATGGGGTACGTTTAAAATAGTCCCCTATGTGCACTAAGAACCAAGTTTGTGGCCTTTTTTAAACTCTTTATAGAAGAAAACATTACAGTTATGAGAAGTTTGGGTCAATGGGGACACTGAGAATACACTGCCAGACGGATAATTTGGCGTACCAAAGCGGGATGAGGGTGGGCAGTTTGCATTCTGCTTTTGGCACATGGAGTTTGGTGTGTCCCTCACTTGCCCGACTGGTGTAGCGTTACTGCAGCCTGAAGGCCGAGAGATCATTGCCCTGACAGAAAAGGTGGCTTATGCTCCTGCTGCCTGACAGCCTGCAACAGCTGTCAGTGCATCAGGGAAGGAGAGAACCAAAGGGCACAGCAGGCTTATGAGACTGAAGGCAACAGGCTCCGCCCGCAGTGCCAGCTGGAGCCCTGCGCAAACACAGGAGGACATTTTCTGCTCCTTGACTTAGTTTATAGTCCTTTACGATTATTGTTTGTCAGATTGTTAAATGTGTGATGTGACCCCAGCGAGACCTCCACTCAGACTACAACATCAATGGTCTTCAATATCATACAGCATGACGTGTGTCTTCTCTTAGATGATTAATGGTGTCAACTTGCTCTTTTGTGTCACCAAAATTTAAAAAGTAAATTCAATTTTTTTTTAATTCAAAGTATTCAGTGCAAACCCAAGCACTAATTTTGGTAAATATTTGGTAAAGCCATGTGCACTGTTCATTTAAATCTTGAGGTAACATTTAATCAAAATGTTAACCAAAAGTTTTAACTAAATATGTCTAATTTTCTCCCTTTGATGTGCTCTAAAATGCTTGAACATTTTTCATGCATGCTCTGTCTAGTAGTATTGATGAAATAACCAATATATATGATGAAATAAACAATATACATAATATATTTATGCATTTAGCAGACTCTTTTTTTGTAAATCAACTTATAGCACATTCAGTGTTCATATTTTTTCAGTATGTTCCCTATCAGTATGTTTATCAGTATGTGTTCCCTGGGAACTGAACCCACAACCTCTGCGTTGCTAATGCAATGCTCTAGCAACTGAGCTACAGGAACAACCAAACACATTCTCTGTGAATGATTAGCTCAAAGTGTGCCTCTTATATTGGTGATCTTATACTGAGTCGGTATCTGATCTAAATGCCAGCAAGAGCTCTGAACCCTCCATCACACAAATACGTGACAACAGACAGTTGCAGCAGTACAGACAGTGACACTTCTGCTTGTTTAGCTTTCGCTGTTCATCTCTGCGTCTGGGTTACATCATAGCCAACAATACACATAATATTTTAAGTGCAAAATACATGAATATGTCAAGTATTTTGCATATTTTAATACATGAATATGTCTAGCCTACAACTGTAAAAATTCGTCGCCGCATCCAAATCCTTGGCGACCCCACGTTAGGTTGTGACCTTTACTTTACAACACGCATTCTCAGTTCGTGGTCTTGCAGAACAGGTGTCAAACACGCATAGCCCAGCTGTTGTCTGGAAACATCCACCTGCTCTGAGCCTCGCTTTAAATGACGTTACGATAGATCTGACAGTGAAAGCTGTGATATCTGTAAAAAGCCAGAGAATCTGAAAGACACATCAAAGCCGTTACAAGGCAAAACAGGTTTGCAATTAACTGCCGCGTGGGGCCCATAAAAATGGAAAAGAAGCAGAGAAATCCGGCACAATGCACAGATGAAATAATAAATCGAATAAAAACTAAGTCAGGCCTGGCGGCACATCAAACGACTCTCTTATCAACAAAGTCAATTTCACTGATCAAAACTAATTAGTACAGAAGCAAGTATTAGGACAGGGCGGTGCTTACCCACTGTCTTATTCGGTATGCTAATGCAGTGCCTTCACTAAAGTGGTGAGATTTGATTACTCTAATCGGATGGGACTCGAGCCAGCATTCAACTGCAGAACTAGTTATAATGCGTCTGTAGCATTTCTGCATGATTTATCACGCTAAAACCAAAAAATGAAAGAAAAATGCACCCTTTCTTCTTTCCGTTGTCAGCTGGTTGTATTGTGCACATCTTTTGAAGTAAAAATGCTTGTCTTTACAAACATTCATTAACAATTATAATAACTTGCTCTGCCCACTTTCTTCTTTTACACATCCCTCTTTAAGCCCCACCCAGCACCCATGACACTTTTTACAATCCCGTCAATTTCCAATGGTTGAAGTTTCCTCTTTAAAAACCCAGTTTCTGTCAGAAATTTGTTTGCTCATAAAAGTTTAACTTTTAAAATAAATACATTATTTTTTAAATGAGCTCCTACGGCTAGAACAGTCAAACATTCTGTTTTCTAACACCAGGATATCGATTGGTCTGACCATTTACCTTTGATTTTCTCATAGCGTGTGATGTTTTTGCTGAACTCTCCTCTTGTGAGAGATGTGAAAGCAAGGGATTATTCAAGTCTACTTTTGCGTCAGCGCTTTTGTACAACCCCGAACCCCAAGATGGCCTAATAATGCCATAAATTCAAGACCTTTATCGTCAACCACCAGATGCCAATTCAAAGAGAATTCTAAGAAAAGCAACAATAAAGGACGCTTGTACTTGCTAGCGGCTGGCGCAATGTACGTGCAACATGGTACGAATCTTTCGGGACTTCCTAGTGCAACTAATTGTGCTATCAAACCGTTCCTCACTGCCTCCCCGGTCGACCGGTGGTCTGCAGACACTTCAGCAGGTAATCAAGTGTAATTAAACCCCTTGGTTGGCACCCTGGCAGAGGGCACTGAGACTAACAGAGCTACGGGTCGCTAGCATGGCGGTTCCCCTGCTGCTAGCGAGTGCCAAAAGCACGCTAAAGGGGGAAGCGACGGAGGCAGGAGGCATAGCGAGAAGAACGGCGTGCTAATGATTGATACAGGTCGTAATCAGGGTGGAGAGGGGACTGAGGAGGCGAGAGACGACGCTTTAATGCTAATGATGCCTTGCTGGGTTGCTCCGTCGCAACTTCACAGTTGGCGCGAGGATGAGACATTGTTTAGCGTCTAGTTTCCAGCGAGCAGCTGGCTAGACTGATTCACTGCATATTACATAGCAGAAAAGAAGCGGGGAAAAATGGGATATTGACTGCAGTTGCACTCAAAGGATAAAGGAATGAAAACTAAATGAATTCGGATGCAGCCAATCTCGAGGAATCAAAGCGCAATGTGTATAAATAAGCAGCCGACGCAGGGTAGAAAAATGAGCTCTCTCTGGAGCTAGTCTCCAAACCCTTTCATTAAACATCATGACATGCTCGTACCTTTGAATAAAGCTTTGCAAATCTGCCAGCTCTGTGAGCAAAGAAACGGTAATGCCCAAGGCTACAGCATTCAAATATTAAATATCATTAGAGATCTACCAGTCTTCTGAGTAATAGTCGAACATCTTGCGTTCGTTAAAATGTTGATATTTAATTAACCGCTGATATGTGGGCCATTTTAATCACACCGAAGTGAAATAAATCAATCCGTTCCTCAGTCATTTTCAGATTCACTTGTTTGCAAAGTCGATGGCAGAAGACAATGATACTGTGACAATGAGAAATAGTCAGAGGTACTTAAACTCATAATTGTCATTTTCTGGAAATCAGAAAAATACATACAACAAATTGATAAACTAAACAGCTTACAGGTTTACAGTTTAGCAAACTATGCTATAAATTCAAATGATTCTAAATATTATACATTGCTATATAAATATATATAAGCACACACACACACGTTTATATAGCAATATATAGTATAGTAGTATAGTACTATTTAGAGTCATTATATTATTTAGAATGATTAATTATATTATTTATATATTATATAGAATGAATTATTATACTATATGATTTGGTCAAAGGGTTTAACAAATTTAACTGTTACAAAATCAAAAACATATGGCATTTGTGTCTCTAATACTTCAAAAATTCTACCATGTTTATAGAAAGTGCCAGCCTCTTTCAATGAAGCAGACCTAATGAGGTGGTCAGCTGTGTTAAGTGCTAATACAAAAGCTCTGCATGATGGCAAACTGAAACAAATGTAGGAACAGAGGTTCTAATGAGCCCTGAGAAGTGTTATAGGAGCAGCTCCATTCATGAATTCTAAGCCCGATCCACCCTCTCTCTTCTCCTCTCCAGCACATCAATGGGAAATCAATAGTTGTCAGAGGAAAGCTATTTCTCCACCCTTTACAAAGAAGACATTTTCGTGCCTTGAATTACAACTGCTGCCCCTGGTTCGGCAGTAGAGACACTGTATTGATGGAAAGGGATATACTGTACTGAAGACTTGAAAAGATCAGGGCGTGCAGGAAACTCAACGATTCGGTTCATTTTGGTCTCATACTAGGTTTGGCTGCCACAGTGGTACGTTGAACTTTGCAGAAAGCGTATTAAATGTGACACGTGGATGTATCTGTTGCGAGCAGCAGAACTTTAATGTTTAGACAACAGCGGGTCTGGCGGGTCTAATTGGGAAGATTCTGCATTCATTCGGTCCCAGTGACGTAAACGTTGAACCAATAAGGGAGAAAAAGTGGTCGTTTGTCTTAGTCATTCGCTTCTCGCAACCTTGAGAAAGTTTATTGCCATTCGCCGTGTTTTTGTTAGAATTTCACGACTGCAAATTAGCACGGAGGTTCTTATCTCCGCTGGGTTGCAACCCAAAAATGTTATCTTCTTTTCAGGTCTCTTTGGAGTGGAGTGGCAACAGCTGGGGAAAAAACAATGCGTAGTTAGGATAATGAAATGGCTTATCAACTTTTAAATGGGAGGAGAAAGAACTTTCCATAGCTTTTTATTGTTGATGTCAAAGGCAGTGCACACAATTAAACTCTGGATCTTGGTGCAAATTTATCTTGACAGAAGGTAACCAAATGAGGTGCGTCAAAATGTCCGGGTTGCTTGACAAAACCATAAACAAAACTACAAAAGAAATTAGACCAATGTTACGATAAATATGGATTAATATGCCATGATAACAGACACGGTTGATGCCACAACTTGTTTTGCATAGTAAATTATTGGCTGTCGTGATTATTATTTTAATTTAATCGTATTATGTTAATCATCCTAATAAATGTTAACGATTGCTTTCAAAGACGTTTTGAATGCATTTTAAGCAACCTGTGTACCGTGTCGGGTCACCACTTAATGCCCAGCATAAAATCTATTTCCTGAAGCGAAACCAACTCGCAATTAACTTTCGATGCCAAGAAATATTAACATTCTGATGAATGGAAACTGAATGTGGCTAATGCAACCCGTTGTTGCATTACTCTAAAACAGACGCTAATGAATCCTGTCAGGCCACGAGAATCTTAATGTAAATTCCACCCTGTCCATCTCCTTCTTTGCATACTTTTACATATGACTCAATCACGAAAACAGGACGCTAGCATATCTGCATACAGATCAACTGAACGACTGCATTAAACAACAAATGTCTCATAACTGCAAAATATGCTGATGAGATGCAAATGAGAAAGTTAGGAGCCGTTTTGCCATTATGGCCCTATGGTAAACTATTACATGGTCCACCGAGGCTCCTCGCAAAACAAGGTCTCACCTTTTTCATATTCCTTAGTGCAACAATGATTCTTAAAAAACCTTAAAGAAGTCTGAGCTGTACCATAGCCAACTGAAATAGAAATAAAGTGAATTATTTCAACCTTGGAGTGGCAATGATGTCAGACCATTATTCTATTGATCTATTGGCTACTGCGCACTGACCTTTTGGTGCTGCTGTTTTATAACAGTAAATGCCTCTTGCTTCCAGTTTCTGCCTTTTTTCTTCTCACCACATTTTTACAAAAGTGAGCATTTAGCATATGATGATGATAAACGTATGATAAACACTTTAAAGAGTACCACGCTAAACTATTTTGAAATAAATACAATTATTTTGCATTTTAATTCCATTTTGTGTATATATGTCTTAACGTTTAGGTTGAAAAATGAGATAAAACAATGATGTTAAAAATGCAATAGTGGTTGATGGTATTTCCAGTTCACTCACCACACTGAGTATTAAAGGTCAAGTTGAGTGCATTGCATTGTGGGATAGGATATTATGCGCATTGTGCCCTGCTCTAGAAAAACCAACAATGCACTATGTAGTGCAAGAATATACACACATGCGAACACACACACACACAGTTACAGACTAGTTCCCTTTTTAGTCTGTAATTCAGCATAATTAAATTAAGACTTCCATTTAGATGCCTACAAACATCTGCTACCTCGTGAACAAAAGTTTCAAATATTCCTTCTGTTGGCAACTTCAAGCATGCAATCGTTTGCTGAACATGGAAACGTTTTTCCATAAATGGAGTTATTTGGGATACTTAGGCAACTGTGAAACCCAACCAGATTTTGCGCCTCAAAAAGCACAAATTTCCTGTCTGCAGGCACCTGCAGATGTCATGCATTTATTATTAGACTTGCACTCTGGTACATGCTATCAGGGGACCAACAAACCAACAACACAAGACAGGGAATGAGGTTCGTCTCAGTAGGCGATCACACTTACAAACCCGTAATCTAATTTGAGTGTTAATTGGAAACAAACCAGCAAAAATCGTGCTCCGTCATGAGAATGACTTTTGCACACAAAAGCTCTATTTAAAAGGGATTCGTTTTTCAAACAATGTTTAACTTGCAGTTATTTATATGGGACAGCTGGGATTTCATGTATGGATTCGGACATAATGAGAATCTCTACAGTTACTCCCATAAGATATTACTACGGTGAAAACGTCTATCATTTGGATGTGGGTGTCACAGTAATTTCAAAACGCAATGAAATAATCAAGTTACGTTTGATTAGATAACATTACATCCATAATCAGGGATAGAGAATTACTTAAACAAAAAATAAATGCACTGCAATCTATATCTTATGTTGGATAGGAGGGCAGCTGTACTTTACTAACTGATATGTAGTTTACACCAAAATGTAGTTTATTTTTTTATACTATTCGGCGAAGGCCACCGAATGAGAGGCGCTGTGGAAAAAATACATCACAATCAGACATTCCTATCCGAATGGGATTACACATCTCAGAAGACCTCTGAGCTAGCAGAAAAAAGCAGGTAATTTGCTGTTGCTTTACTGTGGTTGTGCAAGAAAAAAAACTCACAAGTTTGATACGTACAGGACTAAAATTGTGAAACCATTTTAACCGACCTCCTCAGGAAAAACTAGCCTCGTACAGATAGGGCTGAAGAATCAAGATGTTTTTCATTATATGCATTCATACAGGTGAGCTACATGAACACTGCTGTACATGGTTCATTCATCAAATTAATCCTAATAATAGTAAGTAACAATTTTAGTAAGTCATGTAGGTATTAAATCATGTCGAAATCATATAGTATTAATAATATATGACTGTGCACTCTTTCACATGGGTGACAGTAACTAATAACAGAAGCATTATCTACCCCTTGGCCTAGCATTTGTCTGCCGAACCATTAAGCTGTGGTGCTCATGTAAGAGTTGAAGGTTTGAGCCTGGCTCACGCCAGTTCCTAATTCCATTTTACTATACCTTCATTTAGTCTCAATATACTGTAAATGCTTACGATGCCAAAAAACATGCAAACAGGCTGGATATACAAAACTGGTGAAGTGTGTCATTTTTTGCACCAATAGTGTCACCAGACAAAAATGTAAAAAGATTTAAAAAAACTACACCAGTGCAAATCTATAAAAGTTTAAAATGTAACTTAAGTCTCTCACATTAATTAGCATAAAAAACACAACAAACATGGGAGTGTCAGCAGTACTAGGTCTCTGTTGTTCCTGACTAAAGTTCAAGAGAAACCTCAGGAGAACTGGCTCCTAAGCTTTCTTCTGTCTGACACGTCGGCGTGTTCGCTGCAGGCTCAGCTCTGACTGACGTGCATTGATCAGCTGCATCGAGAAGAGCGACGCCCCAGCTCAAGTCTGCCCTCCATTTCGTTCTCTTTCAGTGACCTCCATCCCCAGCAGCAAATTACAGCCTCAGACAACTCTAAGATGAATTTATACACCCAAATGTAAATGTGTACGCATGCAAAAGGTCACTAGTTACATCAGCGTCCTAGGGGGGTGTCACTCCGTAGTCCATCTCCAAAGAAGTGCATGATGGGATAGAAAAACAAAGGTGAGGAGATGTCGATAGCGCCGGGGGATTCATTACGGACTGTCTTCAGGCAGACGAGCTTATAGAAAAAGAAAACTCATTGATGGAAATTGACCCCAAACTGCAATTATCTGAAACTGGTGGAATATGAGCAACTAATTCACCACTGTAAGCCAAAAGCCAATCCTCAGCTGTATAATTTCAGCACCACAGATGTATTCGTGGCTTTGAATTCCAGCCCCTTCCATATACAACAAAAACAGGGGATCATTATGGCCTGATATGATGATTCCAAGTCTCAGCTTCCTGAAGGAAGTCTTTATTCCACGCCTCATCTTGTTCTTTCTCTTTCTGTTCATGATGGCATGTGCCGTACTGCAAGCTTTGTTGGAGATAATGATGTCTTATTAAAGGGTACTTCTATTCTTCATGGTAGGTTAAATATCTCCACACTCATAAGTGCTGAGACGCGGACAGTTAGATATTGGCTTTGCCAAGTCAATCGACCATTATTTAATTTGGTTTTATTAAAATAACTGAACATTTTTTAATAATATGTTTAAAGCATGACTACATAGAATGACATTATTAAAATGTCAATTTTTTTTCTCATTGTTAAGTGGAAATGAAAAAGACAGAGTTCCACTGATAATGAATTTTGCAGATACCGATAAATAAGATAGGAATAGAAATTATTTAGCTAATAGTTTTTTTTAAATCATTAATATGAAAGAAACCTTACCACTACATGTAAAAATGCTGAACAAAATAAACAATAATGGCTTAACCATGAAATAAACCTATATACAAAACTGATATACACTACCCACAGAGAAAGACAGGGTGAAAATTATTGTTGATTTTTGCTAAAAGCCAAAAAAAAAACTATCTGTACTGAATAAATGTGTAATATTGGTACATAATGGTTTAATTTACACATCAGCTTATACATTAAAACAACGAATAGGGTTTTGATTATGATTACTTATATGCTAGTCACATAATTTAACACTTGACAATTAGCATGCTGGATAATACAACCCCAACAAATAACAATATTTGAACCTATATGCCACCTTTATATTTAAATAACCCATCACAGGGTAATTCCTGTCATTATTTGGAGGGGCAATTGTTCACCATAGCAACCAAGCCCCACAGTATAACTACTAATGTTCTTTACATTCAGCATTTGAAATGGCTTGTAGAAATCTACAGAACATGGCAGTTTAATGTGTATGCATTGATTGTACAGACACTGGGTAAAACAGGATATAAAAGTTTATGTACCAATTAAATATGGATTAATATGTGAAACATCTTTTGGCGTCGACTCACTTGTGTTTTGTTTTCTTGATATTGTGTCTCTAGCGCATGTCGACACAATCCCATATAAAAAGTCATATGGACAAATCTGTTGCTATAGTAACAAAATGGGTGTTCTTCAAAACAAAAACCAATACAGTTTTGGTGGTGGAAACTGAAGTGGATATAAGATATGGATATATGGATATAAGAAGTGGATATATGATATACGCTGCAAGATATTGTAAAAAAATTAAGAATAGTTTTAGTGATTGTTTTGAAGAATTATTGTGATTAGATTTGAAATCATAAAGGTGCAAAAACTGCAATCATAAAAGATCATGAAGACTTTAAAAAAAATGAGATTCTGCTGACATGGTTATTTGCAAAACTACAGCAGCTAAAATCGTGGGGAATGTTTTGTACCATGTCTCAAGAATCTGTGTGTACACTCAGACCCCCAATGTAAGCGCCACTTCCTTCTTAAATCACTTCTATTGCTTCAGCTGACACACACACACACACACACACACAAAACGGCCTGTCCCTCACTGATGGATACTGACAGAATGAAAGATTCATGCAAGCAGCTGTGCAGTATGGCCTACATCACTGCCCTTCACATCTCACTGACAAGAGTTCTCGGCCAAAGGAATATTCAGTCATGGGCACCTTGCTTGGGCCTTTATACAGCTCCATTTAAAAACAAACATCGATACACGCCAGCCATCATGACGGCGTTATTTCAAAAGAATTGCTCTTAACATGATGCAGTGATTCTGCTTTGATCTGCTATGACGGCCATAAAATCTCGCAAACTGCCATATCAAACGAATCAGCAAAATAAAAAGTTGTATTTTCTTATGACGGCCAAACGGCTCCTCTAAATGGCTGGGCGATATTGCTATCGGGTATGTGTCTTATACACACCCAAGGAGATGGAGAATGTCTCACAGATTGCCAGGCGGAGAGAGAAACTGCGAGGAGGGAAGCAATTCACCCCACCTGTCTTGTCCTATTTGAGGAAGTGTCATTGGGTTTGGCTGGGAGAGGTGATTTGGTGTTCTCCTGCTATGAGATTTAGAGTGGCAGAGACTCTGTAATAGTGTTCAAACATACACTGTTTCTCTGGATCCTGTAGCCCAGTTCCCTGTGCACCCTCATTGAATCTGTGGCTGCAGAACTCTTTGCGAATTTCCACAAAATTCTAACCCCCCTCATTTACATTTGTTGTAAACTTTCCTGAAACAACTTGGCCTTGCCAACAGAAACTTCACAACGACAAAGAAATCAGTTTACAGAATCTTACATTATGACATCACATAACATAACTGTTCTATTAGCACAGCTCCATAGAATACTATAATGTGGAGTGAAGCAGGTTTTAACTTAAATAGAAGTTAAGGCAAGTAATGTAAAGTGCCCATCCAAAGTCTTTATAATAGTGCTAATCACAAAAAAATGGTGCTTGTTATTGACGGAGAACACACACACATACTGTAGCACATCCATAAACACGACTCTCTGCTGATTGTGTTTGTCCTTATACAGCAGGTATAAACTGCTCAACTAGCAAGATTGGTGCTCTCTTTTAAAACCTAGGGGACTGTCGTATGTACTGCCTACAGAAGCATATTTGTGTCATAAGGTTGCTTGACTATCTATTGATTTCAAATGAGCATTGACAAGGTCAATACCTATTTGGATTAAATTGTTTCAGTAATGTTTTGTTTATACATGAATTGTAATGTATGTGCATTTTTAATTAAAATACATATTTAGCTTAATCCATCTCTTGGATAGACTGTTACACTGATTGTCACAATGAATATATTGGATGAATATGTTTTCTCTGCAAAGAATACAAACAAAGCTGTTTCAAAAATGACTAAATGACAAAGATGCACGATAATATCAATTTAAAAAATGTAAACTGGCCTTTTGGCTGTAGCATAAAAACTAGAACAAACCAATAGTTTATTATTATTTTGCTGCATAACTGTGCTGTATATTATATAAATGTTTAGATGTAGCGAAAAACTAGCTAGTATTTCTTAACGTATGGGTTTTTGAATATTTCCAATTTAAAACGTTATCAAATCAGTAATGTATTTAAATGACACAAGTTCAAACAAGTGAGCAAGTATGATACCTTACTATGATACCTTAAAATGTTGCCTACATAGGCAGCATCCTGGGTCAATACCAGCGGTACAATAAAACATTATTTAGGAGCGTCTGCTTCCGAAAAGGAAAAGTGCTCTGCAGGCGCTGTATTCCTTCCTCCCATTAAATTGGCTAATGAAGCCTCTAGTGACCATGTGCGCTCTCCGGAGAAGGAAATTTATCTTCACACGCTCCTGACACGCTGGGGGTTCTGCATGAGCGGTGCTAAATGAACTCGTTTTTAGTAATGCAAAATACTGGGTGATAAACTTTGCTTCCTTTTCGCTGTTACGCATTTAATTTGTACACATTTACGTCTTTCCTTGGATGGCCGTGAAAGGAGAGGTCAGAAAAGCGGTCTGGTGGGAAGTATGCGTGCTTTGGTCGCCCACACGAAACACATCCATGTGTTA
>JAZGTK010013813.1:0-14097 GCA_036877625.1 Ambastaia sidthimunki | reverse complement strand
TTAACAGTTTAAAATTACACGAATGCATGATAGACTTGGTCAAGCGGATCACGCGATATAAGCAACAACAGGTTTCGCGTTCATAAGTGAGACACTGGTTTGTTCAATCCACCATCTTCACTCACTTGGACGCACTTACCGTTTACTGTCATTGCTCCGGGCACATCGCCGAAAGTAAACCATAAACTTGTACCGATCATTGTAGGCTAAATCGCACGCACGCTTCGCGTCCCCGCACGCGGTTGTGGGTCGCGTTGCAAAAGCGTAGTAAAATTGCGAAAGTGGCGCGAACGCGCTCCGCTTTTAACCATGTGGTGAATGAAGGGCGGCTCCCGACGAACGTAAATATCCACAAGCTCAACTCCTTCATTAACATGCACGAACAACTTCCGATCTCTCACCCGGGACCCGCCGATCCAGAAAGAGCCACTACAATGAAAACATGGGCACAACTGTAAACAACTATGTGGGTCAACATCTTTTGCTACGAGATGATCTCACAGCCTTTAAATCTTTATATGTCAGATCAGCATGTGGAAACTTCAAAAAAACAAGCGATATAAGAAATGTTCTTTAAAGTTATTAATGCATGATCTGGAAATTGTAAGGTCCATACAAATTATAAACCTATTCGTTATTGCAGCTAATAATTATTCAGATTGTGGTCATATGAGCATGATTGATACTATTTAATGTTTTTTTTTTCTCTTATATGATCAAAATGTATATAATATAACTACTCAAAATAGCAGTTATATTAATCTCTATATTCTGTTATTTAGTAGAGATTTTTTCTACACTATCATCTGGGATAGTGTAAATTTTTCAAATTTCTGCTTTGCTCTGCAGTGATGCTATCTGGACCTTTCATAATCTTTACAACATTGTTTATTACTGGTACATTATTATATAATTGTATTATTCTTTTGAATAATGAAACTAAAAACTAAAAAAATATTTTCTTGATGTTTTATTGCAGAGTTTCAGCATTTATTCCAAATAGAAACTGGAGGACAAACCTTTATTTTACTGAAATAAAAGTTTTTAATTTACTATCTAAAATCAAGTTTTTATTTATGATTTGTATGTTAATTTCTTATCTTATAATTTGATTTTTTTGAAAACTAAACATATCAGTGATGTAATAAATTATAATCATATCAGTTTATAATTCTGCCAGAACAGAAAACAGTAAATCTGTTTTAAAAGTATTTACCTACTATTATTTTTTGATAAAGTTAATTATTAATGAAAGAATTTATCAAAGCATTCCTCACATCTTAAATCCTCGAAAGCTTCTGTGAGTCAGCAGCAGTTTCTGACTTATGTTTGTATCAGATCAAACTAATTAAACTTTTTAAATGACTTTTAGGATTAAGTACCTCCAGACTTCAGAGCTACAAATAAATCCTCATTTAGCTGGCAGCACATCACAAACAATTTAAAATAAACATTTTACTTCACTAAAAACACACAAGCCGGTTTAAATAAAAGTGCAAATCGTGTATAAAATAAGATTTCTTTCTTTCTTTTATCACCCCAGTGCAATGTGTTCCCTCGTGTCTTGGTCATCTCTTTTTAAAATGGCAGTTACTGGGGCTCCTCCCTCTCAGGGGCCAGTAGGAGGGGTCTCTGTTACAAAAGCAGCGTGTGGGATTGTCTTACTGCTGATCTGGGGTCATGCCAGCTCACCTTTCACCTCCAGGACCATTGATGTGTAAAATCCCACATGATAGAAGCAGAAACAGGAAACAGAGAGAGAGTACACGCAAACAGAAGCTTCCTCGGAACAGAATGGCAAGGAAATGGTTAAGACTGTAAAATATGTTGGGCAACTACATGACCAACCATCAGATAAAGGGGAGGTTTTAAAAAAGGAAAGTTTAATAGAGTTAAAATAAAAAAAATCAGTGTTCACAGTTTATACCTAATACTCTTAATGTCAGTTTATTTATAAACAGATTTGTGTAACAAAAAACAATATGCAGAATGAAAATAAACACTTTTAGGATCCTCATAGCTTATGTTTGTACAAAAATGACATTGCTGGCTTCCGATTTTTTTTTGTGTGTTTTTTTTTTTTTGTGTTTGGGGCTGTTTATTTTTTAAATTCAGTGTCTGTATATACAAAAACTTTAATGTCTTGACTACAAAAAAGCTTAAAAGCCATTAAATGTTTCCAATGTTATTGCCCCAAAGTGTAAAGACAGTTTATTAAACGCATATCTTCTGTGACAATAGGCCCCAATAAAAAGTGGCACACATATCAAACTGGCCATTAGAAATGAGTAATTAATGAATTGTATAAAACTACAACATTTAAAACAAAACAACCTGCCCCCAACATAATTTTTTTTGCAGTCTCTTCTGTACAAAAACGCATTTACCAATACAATTAATCATTATCAAATAAATGTAAATGGGGAAACAGACTTTTTGGTATTTTTGTATTTGTATGGCCAAAATCAACATTTTAATCGGTACACTGAATCAAGCAAAAACCATGAAAGACTGATAATGTACACAGCCATTTATCTTTAGCAGCATTACAACCTTCAAAATAGCCCCTTTAAGTTGACATATTACACAATTTACCTTTGTAACAGTTTTGACACAAGTTTTGTTAGTATTTGGGACAGGACCATGCGAAAATAAAAAATAGGATCTATATATTTTTAATATGTCTTAGTTTTTTTGTTTTTAACCTTTTTTTTTAATTCTGTAACATTTTTACAAAATTCCACTAAGTACAGAGAAATAACATTTTATATATAAAATTTATTTATTTATATAATGTTAACAAATGTTCTACTAATGTTACTGCAAGAACGTTTTTTGATAACTTTAGGAGAACCTTTAGAGTCCATTAGCCAACATTCTGAGAACGTTCCCTGCTACTTAGGAAATGCTCAGCCACTGAATGTTCACAGTTTCCCACAATCCATCTGTCTAATTCATTTCATGCATTTCACTGCATATCAACCCCATTCATAGCCCTTAAGCAAGAGATTGCACTCCCATAAATGAGATTCCTTAATTATACACAGTATATCGCCTATAAACCGTTCTAGTGTTATGTGCACGTATGGTCAGAGGAGGGCGCTATAGTCACTCTTATGTTATGTGTATTTGTGGTCAGTAGAGGGCACTGTGGTCACTTATAAATGATTGCAAACGAAATTGCAACACCACACAACTCGGTGATCTCCACTAACCTGTGCCAACTATAAATATTGTGGGATGTGCCAGTTTTACAAGGGCTGATCAGAAGTATAAGACCAGTTAAGAAAGGAGGAAAAGTGAATACACCATACTGGGGAAACAATGAGATATGACCCATTTAACTAATGTTAGCTATATAGCTCATGCATTTTCTACATCAACAAAACCTGCAATTTGACAGGTGAATAACACAAATGATTTTAAAGATCGATCTAACCACCTATAGATGCAAAGTACCACAGACGGAGAAAAACACGGTTTTTAGATGACATTTAGATGTTATGATGTAACATGACCTAAATTTGAAAGATGCTAAAGAGGCCCTGTATCCACGCATGCTTAGTCTCATACATGTGGACATCACACACTCGCACACACTTCAAGAAATAAGAGATCAAAGAGGGTCTTTAGAAAGCTTGCCTACAGTCAGGAGTTCAAAATCAAGAAGTCCTCACAGTCTCTCAGTCAGCATGAAGCAGAGAGCCTTTCAAGTCCTGCTTTCAGACCATTTTCTTCAGACTCAAGCACAGTCAGAGTTTTATTAGAGTTTGGGAGACCATTAAAGTTTACTTGTGTTTGCCCCGAGCACTTGACTTTGAAAATAATGGATCAGCATTAAACAGATTGACAGTGTTCAGAATGGAAGCAGTTTACTTACAGAATGTTACACAGTGCACATGTGTATTAAGTAGAAATTGTAAAGCAACTACAAAGAACAATTATCACCATCAATCCAACAGTATGTTGAATTACTGTCACTCTGGGATTCTCGCAAGTCAATTTTTAAAGAGACGCTTGTAGAAAATTCAATAAAGTTTTCATTATGGGCAGGTTTTGAGCAAAAGTGCATGAGTTTTACACTCTGTGTGAGAAATAAATGAACTGTTTGAATGTTATTGTTGTATTTTGTGTAGTTTGGTGACTTGTAAACCACTTCTGTTTAGCCACTTCATTACAAATTGTCAACATGTTGAGTAATAAGGAATATCGATAATAAGGATATTGAGATATAATATTTTTGTTACACACCTCTCTTTGTAAAAAGAATAGTTTAGACTTCAGTATTTAAAAGATTAAATACTTTCTGAGGCTGGATTTGCATGAACCATTTAAGAGTCGCTTGTTGCCTTCAGTAGCATTTAAATAATTGAGGCTTAATTCAAATCATTCATGAAATCCATTTTGTTCTAATTTAAAACCTATTTGACACTACAACAATAAATAAATGCATTTCAGATTGTATCCGGTGAAAGTGAGCGTGAACCTTATTGTAAGTTTAATGTGTTGTGACTGAAGCTTGTTGTGATGTGTCGAGGCAGCTTCATGTTGTTAGGAAGAAAACACAGAGTTCATTCAGTGCGGCACGGGGTTTGGCTTCAAGGCTGAGGAAAGCCACAAGAATTAAAATGCAAATGAGCAGAGGATTATGGGTATATTCCTAATTTAAACTGTTGCTATTGGTCCCTGTTTAAGCTTTAAACCAAACACACAGTTATCAGTGGCACATTATAAATGTTGACGTTCGTCTGCACAATGGAGTGGCTCCTTGTAATTTTCTTCTTGTTTTTTATAGAAGATAAAACACAAAGCCATAACATTTTAAATTTTCCAGGACACAATATTCTCTGGTTGACAACCAACAATTCATCAGTTATCACAAACGTATTGTGGTTATTTGATATTTCTATTTGTTTGTTTGTTTGCTAGGTAGACATGTAATCAGATTCACTTCAGGATTCTTTTCAGTGGATTTATTTTGCAAGTATTATCGCCGTACAGTATTCCCCACTAATATATTATAACATTATTTCCCACTTTGTTTGTTTTTTTATATAAAACAACGATCTCTCAATAAAAATATCTCTCGAAACACAAAGCGAGCGTGTTCTTTATTTTCCTGCTTCCTTTGTCATTATTTTTTCCCTTGAAATGCCTTCAACTGGATTACACTCGGCTCTTGAGACGTGTCATAAAGTGGCGAGTGCCAGTGAAGCATCAGTACAGTTATGTATCTGGGCCTTTCATTTCACGGTCAGCTTCCAAAACAGTCCACTAAAACCCTCTCAGCGATGCCACACAGCGAGACTCTTGTACTGTTCTTGTATCCAGCGCCTTATTTCTGAATTAGCAGGCAAAAGTGGGGGAAGGGGGAGCGAGACCCTGATTCTGACCCTGACTGCCCCAAGCCACAGTTCTGCTTATGTCACACAGAGTTGAGGAGGGTGTACGTGGTCATTTGTAGCTATGCAGATAAGCTAAAGTCTGTTGTCCCAACTTTAAAAGTGCAGGAAGAATATTCAGAGGAACGCTGTTGATATTTGAAATTGACACTCAAACAAACACATCGCTCCCTTCATGGCTCCACCCTCAAAATAACGAACACACTATCCAACACAGGCAACGGCTAACAGCTGGCGCATACGCCCCTATTGCTGATTGGCTACAAGAGTGTTATGGTGTTGGGGTGATCGGTCCACTCCACTTTGTTTCTCTTCTATTTACACACCCAGGACTATATGCAAACACTTTTTTCAACACACACAGAACTGACATCTAGCAGATATTCACAGTGTCGATTTTCAACTGCGTTTCTCAGAAATCACTTACTGCACCTTTAAGCATAATAAACTTTAAAGCAACTAATTTTTCTCTGGATATATTAGCATGTTTACTTTGCTCACACCAGCGGTTCTCAGACTGTGCTATGCAGAAGCCTTTAGGTGCTTCTGAAAACTAATTGTGAAACATTTTTAAACCAATGACTTTCATTTTCTGCTGTTGGTGTTTCTTTGTGTTTCTGTGATTAATGTTGGACATATAGGGCACGGTTTTGGCTTTTGATATCCGAAAATGTTAATGAAATTATTTTTTTAAAACATGGTTGTGCTGTTCATGCATATGATCTACGGAGACTTTGGGCTCCTAATCTGATTTGATTAGAGGCATGATCAGGTATGAACCGATGTGAACTAAATTGACTTCACTCACATTAGATTCTATTTATCCACTTGTACGCTTTAGCTATTCATAGGCTGTTCCCTCAAAAAGATATTAAAGTTTCACTTTAAGTGGACCGGCTCTGTTTGAATCCAGGCTGGAGGCTAATGGGAAGTTATATAATTCCTTCTTGTGTGCTTTAGCATTTTCAAACCTCAATTAAAACGTAAATTTGGATGCACCCATCACAAGCTGATACCTTCAAGAACACGTTCACTTGTGGAGTAAAGATACAGTGTGGATTGGAAGAGAATGTGGGTTGAGACTTAAAACCATTTCAGTGTTTCAGATATGAATTATATATGTTCTCACAGCATGTTTCTGCATGTCAGAACATGGCAAACACGGCTGCACACTTTTGAGAATCCATTAAACAAAATCTACATGTACCTCTCCACGTGTTGTTCAGAACCAGTTCACCCAAACAGCAAACTGTCCAGGTCTTCTGTTCTGAAATGAGATCCAGTCCAACAAAAGTAAAACAGCTGGTGTATTATTCCTTCATATAGAGATAGTCATTAATAAGATTAAATAGATGAGAGTGATTAATGAGATTCTTTCCTCTCAATTGTTCCTTCAAGACAATAAAGAGAAAATAGATATTTTGTGTATGGTTTTGAGATGTTTCTCCTAAACAAAAAACTCTGCTTATCATGTGTCATTGTTGAAGTTTTAGAGACTATCTTTGTCTTAAACTGTTCTCAGATCTGAAATCAATAGTCAGACATCTCAACATGATCTCAAACTTAAAATAAAAAATATTTTTACCAGATGATCTGAACAATGTTCACATTGATGTTGTAACTCTATACTCCTATATCCTACTATATATACTCTATAGAACCTTATAGACCTTATAGATTTGTTTTTACAGTAAAATCCAAAATGTATACATTGTCAAATAACTCTTACTAGTTTAATATGAGTTAACTAGCATTGACACTATGTTTAACAAATCTGGTTTCACCCAACAGTTGTTAATCACCTCACAGAATATTTTGTTTCTCACCACAGTTGCCTTTAAGTGGTTTCTTACAGACAAATGTAATACTGCAGGATTTTATTAAAGCTTGAAATGAAACTGGCCAACATTCACACACTGAACTGAACTGAAGTGTTTTTCTATAAAGCTGCTTTGAATCACTGTGCATTGGGAAAAGTGTTCTGTAAATAAAATTGAATTGCGTGTCAACATTTGTATTGTCTTATTTGCGTCTACTTTATTTCTCCTGTGGCTCGTGACCACCTCATGTGAGTGACTGCTTGTCATGTCAAGTTCTTCTGGATTTAATTAATCTCTGTATTATAACCCCAGTTATTTCATTATTCTCAGCAGCTGTCATCCATAATGCTGTATGTGAAACGCTGCTGTAAATATTTAACATCATGTTCCTGCTGTGGGAACATGAATTAGCGACACATGGCATGAATACAAGCTATGAAAACGAACATTTGAAAGCAGGGCTCATACAGCGAGAGGCAATAAAAGGCACGAAGGCTTTCACACATACAACGATTTGCAGCAACAAAGCCACAGGAAGTCATTCGCGTTCAATGAGATACAGCTCAGGTTTAACAGAGGTTAAAAGCTGGTCTCTCTGTGTGCTGGGCTGTGATGGACAGAGCAACTGCTCAGCAGGATTGTGGGGTGTTTTGGCCCAACTGGGACACTGTATTGACCCATCAACATTCAGAACTGCAATTACAAATCTTATTTTTAAATTAAAATCTACAGGAGGCCATTCATCACGGGACGAATAAAAAAACTGAACATACTTGGAAGTCCTAAATTTTCTGAAGCAGTGGCTCTTATTAAAAGAAAAAAAAACTCTCCTCTCTGTTGTGCACTATAATGACTGTCAGTCCTCATTTTGCCTCTTTATATGAGGGGCCGTTCCTGTTACCATGGCAACTCAGTTGGGAAGAGTCCCCCCTCCCCTGTTCTATTAGAAGTTTTCCTTGAAGAGGTCAAAACTATGATCTGAATTTGTCATAGCTGTTTGAAGACAGACCCACATCCAGTGAGCACACAGTCCCATTTCTGTGCCTTTACGTTGGAGTGGTAAAACTCCAATAAGATTTTCCATGAATTCCATTATGAATTCCTTACAGATTCCACTGTATACAAAAGTAAAGAACTAAATGCTTTTAAATGCTGATCTGAAGGGTCCACAAGTTCAGAATTACATGAATCCACTATGAACTGAACAGCATAAACACCATTAATGTATTCAGGATTCAGTCCTACTTTTTATTAAGCTTGTCACCTAAACACACAAAGAGATTGACATTTGTCCTTTAGGGCCTCCCGGCTTTCATGTGCGTCAAGTTTCAGAGCCTTGACACATGTTATGATTAATACATCAGTACAGACCTCTAGTCATTTAATTCCTGACATTGTGAAAGGGAGAATAACAGAGAGGAAAAGAAAAGGAGGTTTTTAGTGACAAGATGAAATCAGAATTGACTATATTCATGTAAAAAATCATGTTCTTGGTCTCACTGTTAAATTCCAAAACGATTTCTAGAAGAAGTAACTGTTGTTGCAAGTCACGACAGGGTGGCACTTGAATTTATCGACCAAGAATTGATTGGAGTGAAAAGTGGGATTACATTCAAAAATAGAGTCAGGTGGTTACAGACAGAGACAGGGTTGAAAACAGCCGTTGGTGATGTCTGCACAGAGACACAATCTGCCAAGATTATTTTATGTGAAATAACGTGCATTAATAATTTGTTAAAAACGTGACCAGGAATGTGCATTAAGCAAATAAACAGGGTTGATTTTATCAGACGGCCATGGATTGTTGAAGTTCTTGGCAAATTTACTCTCCGAAGGTAATTTTTGTTCTCATTTGGTGCTGATACCAAGTTTTTATTTTGGACCCTGGAGACTGTCAGCTGTTTTGAAAGGCAAAATAATGAACGCAAACATATTTGCTGGTCAAACAGTGCATGCGGTTCACATGACCGTTAATATCTGCTCGCATATTTCCCTGCGGGTTTTAATTGTGCAGTCCCTGGCTGAGATAAACGCATGTCTGCATTCTGCATTAGTGAAATAAATGTGACATTCTCTGCAGCCCCCTGTTTTAAAGATCTGCTATGTCTCCTAGCATGTTGGTATTGATAACAGCATCAAGCTTCTAATAATATCAGTGCGTTTGTGCATTTGCACAGTAAACTGGCTAACGCAACTGTTTACCACATGAGCCTCAACATCATCTTTATCCCCTTAAGCGTTTTTCTCTGACATTTCTGAACATCTGCAAAAATGCCACCCAATGCCCCCAATTAGTCTAAAAGAAGCTATACACATAATATATACAATATTAGCACTGTAAAATCTGATTAGCTTTTGAACTTTAAAATACAGCAAATTTGTGGTTTGTTTCCAACACAAAACCATCATCTTAGTAGTATTTTGGATATTTTTTGGAAATTAAAATCATCACCATATTGTTTATTTCCCGGTATAATGAAATAAATGCAAAACTCAATCTAATGTTTATGCACAGCTAAAATATCCATTTTCATCAGCATGCAACCTTTGATACTTTTAGAAACACTAGATGCACTAAATTATTTAGAAAAATCCTGCAACATTACTTTAGGGCTGTGAATAATGCATTTAACGTCCTTGTAATAAAACAGATCAGAAGATGTTTGGTCTGATTTCTTCTCGCTGCCTGTTTCATTCGCTTACAACAATCTCAAGCGTGTGTGGCGGAGGAGCGCAGCGGTGGAGCGGCACTCCTGCGTGGATCACAAACGTGCCGCGTCTCTGATCGTGCCGCGCACCCCTGGACGCGTGATGACGCGCGCTGTGGCTCCGGGGCAGCTCAACTGTTCCGCTGAATTAAAAGCCAGTGAATCGTGCACTTTTACAAAATTACGAATTTGATGCATGTTGTTTGTTTTGTTTGTTTGACTAGCGATTGCGTCACATGCTCATCATCTCTCTTGAGTAAAAACTAAAAATAGATCTAAACGCAAGAACGGTGATGTTTCCCAGAAATGTATTTGATACACTGGTTGAAAGTCTCTTCACATGCTGATACCAATCACTAAGTAAAGTGGTGAAATTTATGTAAATAAATAATAAATAAAATGTGGAAGGCACAGGAACATAATGTTCGTCCAATCACTGCATTCGGTCCAAATACAATGATTGGATGTCCTACTTGCCTGTCAAACTATGTATGTGTTCATGTGTATTACAGGAGGTGTGGCTTTGGAGATCACTTTGAAGGGAGGACGGGATCTTACGCTTTCAAAGCTAGCTTGCTATTGCTAGCCTCTCTGGAATTGCCAACCCTACGTTTAATGTGATTCATGTTTTTAAAGTGTGATTCTAGCACACATACAGTTTTTAAAAGATGGGAGGAGCCTGTTCTGTCTGTCCTGTCAATCATCTTACAATCATATAAGCAGCCACCCACCATATAATTATATAAATATAATTATATTTATTTTATATTTGCCTTTAACCTGCTATTCGAGGCCTCATCCAAACAGACATGCAACCCGTTTTTGGGTCACAACCCAAAACCATTGTAACCATTGTAAATAAGACTCAGTGTGCATGAAAAGGGTTCAAGTCCTGCCAACGCAGAGTGGCGTGTCCTTCATGCATCAGCCAATCACAGCTGCCTTCAACTGATAGCTGTTTCTAAACCTCAACTGGCAGAGCATAGCGCTGGCTATGCCAAGGTCATGGGTTCGATTCTCAGAGTTTTACTGGTAAAATGTTTGTTTTGAATACTCTGAATAAAAGTGTCTGCCAAATACACAGATATAAATGTAACGGAACATTCACATTTCAACAGCAGAGGTCCATTTAAACAGAAGCACAGGACCGTGATATATGAAAAAGAACCGAGATAAAGTGGCAAAATGGTAACAGTGTTAAGTATGTTTAGATTACTCTGAGACAATGTTGTGACGGTGAGCTGTTTTGTGTGTGGGTGCCCTATATGAGACAGCCATTATATTCCAATGATACATTCCAGTAAATATGTCTAGATGCGTTTTAGACTTTCTTTTACTTAAAATTTTTAAGGTGATATATAGAAGCAGAACACCAAGTTCCTGCTCGTGAAACATGATCTCTTGGGGATCATTGGGGATGACTTGAATTTTTTCTCATGAGTAAAAGTTTGGAATCATTGTAATTTCTCAATCTTTCCGAGATGTGAGATGTTTTATACCCGGGGTCATGATGGATGTGTGGAACAGCACATCCTTACCTGAGACATTTTCAGCCTCAATCTGTCAAGATGTATAATTTCAACCTAAAAATCATGACAGTTTAATTTTAGGCATCTCTGACAGGCATACAAACACAGCACATGCTGTTTGGGAGAAATTAGCACCTCTTGAGTTATCAGGGCAATTGCACACTGTGATTCAGTACGTTGATGCACACGGCAGAAGCTTTTATCCAAAAACACTTACTGTGCATTCAAGATATAACATTTCTCAGTATGTGTTCTCTGAGAATCAAACCCACAACCCATAATTCAACGCTTTACCAGTTAAGCTACATAAATTCCAGAGAAGCCGGTCCAGATGTGCTTTTTAAAATCCAATTTGCTGTATTGCCAGTTCCAAACAGATCTGGCTCGTTCTGTTCCTTTAAAAGAACTGTTATGTTTGTACCCAACAAACTCCACCACAGATTTCTGTAGTGCATAAGCACTCTTACAGTTTAAAGGGTGTGAAAACGAGGAAGGTGTCTGTTTTTCCTTATATTGCCACAGATCAGCAGTATGTGTTTAGGCTGAGGTAAATGTCAGATAATCTACCACCCACTGCTAGCAGCTTCTGTAACACAGGACACGCAGCGACGCCCCAATTTTATGCTTCAGTTTAATGAAGCGTGTTGTTAACAGTTCAGCTGTGAGTTATTATCAGGAGCCGAGGTGGACTTCTGAATTATGTAAGATGTTTTGTGTACAAGCCTGATCTGCTGGGTTAGGACAGAGTCCTTGAGGCAAGCATGCATAGACTCTGAGTAAATAATTTACACACAGACTTGGGTACAATAGTGCAGTCCTGAAAAGCAAATATTAAATAAATGGGGACTGTAGGGTTTTTGCATTTCCTTAAGCAATTGAAAGTTAGTTGAAATGGGAAGCAGGATTGTACGTTCTTCAGGAACTGAGCTGATAGTAAAAGCAGATCTAAGTTGTTTCCCCTCCAGTGAACTTCTAGTCATATGTGAGTCTTCTCTCCTCAGTCTGCCAGGACTCCTCAGGCTTATATAATCCAGATCTGGCCTCATTTGTAGCACTGAGCAGCTCTGAGATCTTACCCGGATTAAAGACCCCTTAACGCTTGCAATCTGCCAAAGGGTCTCTTACAGCCCAGTAGTGAATGGGGGGGTTTGGAAGGGTCTCATACTCCATTTAAAATGAGCTCTGGAATACAGGTGATTTTTGCCAAGCACTGAATTACTGACAGAGGGGAGGCTGAGTCTATTTGTCACAGGGATGCTGTCACAGGGGCTTTTATCTAATTTAAGTATAAGGTTTTGGTTTAAAATGACCGTTATTCTCTTTTGAATTTTGAAGCTTTAAAGCTGCAATTTGTAACTTTTGCCTCTCTATCGCCATCTCTGTTTGAAACATAAAATTGCAGGTTACTTTGTTATTTTCTTTATGTATGTTGAAGTCAAGCCGACAGCTCAAATAATAAATCATTATCATAAACTTACCGTTGCAAATTGGGGTAAGATGAAAGTTTTGAATACTGATCTGTTGTGTACTTGCCAAATAACTGTTTTTTTTTGTCTGTTTTTAACCAAAAATGTTATGGATTGCAACTAACTATATAATTAAAATATTACTTGTTTAATAAACTGTGTTCGTAGGTTTTAAAAAAAGTTGTCATTATTTTTCCATGTTACTGTTTTTTTTTTACTTTAAATCCTTATTGGAAAAACTAAAAGCAACAACAAGTATATAAATGAGAGACTTTTAAAGAAAAACTCTGATCAAATAGCCATTTTCAAAGCAAATATTGCAACCTCTGTTAAGTTCCTAGTAAACAGGTGGACACGTCTTCTCTACCTTATTGTATTACCAAAAATGAGGCATCACTTTCCCAACAGCAATGAATTGCACAGCACAAAACGAAACTCTTCTGTTTCACCTTTTCTGTCCACTTGAATGGCAAATGTGCCTTAAGCTTAATTAACTCTATACTGGGTAAAGCCAGAGGTAAGGTTTTAATGAGCAACTCTCTGAGACATGAAGAGAAATTGTTCCAGTAATTCTTCCAGTAAGCACAAAATGTATCGCTAATAAGAAAAAGTGCAACAGCTTTCTTGCTTTGTCTCTGAACAGTCCTGCATCTATTTTTGTTTGTATTTACACCTACAGCATTCGTTGTTTTGTAACTCAGAGAGAAAGTAGACATACTGATCAAATGTACTGTAACTTAAATGCACTGTAAGTTACTTTGGATAAAATTGTCTGCCAAATGCGTAAATGTAAATTAGATCTTTTATATCAAGATAAAAGATGCTGTTGCTAAACACAAAGATTAAATCTAAATGCTGACCTGACATGATTCCCTGAAATTAAAAGCAGGTTGGCTTTTATGCTTTCAAAGCTAGTTTGCTATTGCTAGCCTCTGTGAAATTGCCTACCTCATTTTTATTAAATGCTGCATATCCGCATGAAACTGAGGCTGTTCACTATGTATTTGAATGTGGCCCAAATCTGACACAACTGTCTAACAAAACTGACAATGAGAACTCCAATGCAGAGTTATAGCATCACTTCTATTCAGTGTCAGTCTTTAGTTTTTGTTTTAACATCCTGTGCCTCAGAAATGATGTCACCATTCTCCATTTTCAACCCCTCCCATCCA
>JAZGTK010013812.1:0-14097 GCA_036877625.1 Ambastaia sidthimunki | reverse complement strand
AGAACATGTAGCCTGCCAAGAAAGGGCAAGTCATCCCCATGGTCTTGAAGTACTTTTGAAAGCAAATAGCCTGTTGTTTCAGTGTTGTCCATTGGGTGGTGTGATGTAGTTTTCAAAGGTTATTAGTTGTAGTTGAACGTAGTTGTGTAGTTGAAAACTGGTTTGAATCTCCCTACAAGCAAGACATGCAAAACTATGTACAAACATGAATATTATTCCTAAATTGTAGTGCTGTTTAATGAACTCTCTTGAATACTATAATTCAGCCCTCTTTAATTTACATATTATGTTTCAGGTCATAAACATTTCCTAACAAACTTATCATTTAGTTCCAGAGCCATTATTATACCTTACATCATAAACCTGTTCTAAAAAGTGAAACAAATTGTTTCATTTAATGTGCAAATGTGTTTTCCACAATGTTCTACATTATGAATAGCATGTAAACATGTACAATCAAAGGCTGCATTTGTACTTTAGAACTGTTTGGCAGTTTATGTAACTTGCTTCAATAACACCATTAGCCCACTTACACAATTTTCTAAATGTCAAACATTTAATCACTTTATTTTCTTGTTGCAAAATAATTGCCAACATTATAAAAAAGCAACTTTGTCATTACAGAAATGGTACAATAATCTTGCACTGCAGGTTTTCTTTTGTAATAATGCAAGTTAACAGTAAAAGTGCTATTTGGGAGTTACTTATGCCAATCAAATCATAACATCAATCAATACAATTATTTAATTAATGTCACTTGATGCTTGGTCTTAAGTGGTAAAAAAATTGTGTTGCAGAAAATTATTTGCACATAAACAACTGTATGCATGATTTGAGCCACAGGGCATATTGCAGTAATTTTGTATTGCATTTCTTAACAGTACTTACCAACCTCACTCCTTTTCACTTTTACGTAAGAAACACTTTTACGTTAATGATATTTCTACTATAAGCAAAGTTATATCCAGCCAGCTGGTCTGAAACATTTGTAGGTCAGTGTGTGCAACAAACGCTTTTCAGTTTAATAGCAGCCATCCCTCCAACTTCCATCACGCAGGGTGCTCAGGGCAGAGACACTCTTTGGGGGTGTCATTAAACTGTAAAAAAAGTTATAGCATTAGTATATAAGTTATAACACTTTAATATATACTGTATCCTTACTGTATATAATCTGTGTCACCATGCAGAATATAAAAACATGCAATTTACACGTTGGGGAGTAAAATGTCCCAAACTATGGTTACAGGATTGTAAAGGTTTTAAATCTCATAGAAAATAAAAAGCTTACATCACATTTAGTGCAACCTCCTGAGGTTGACAATCAACATTTTCTCAATATAAAGCAAAACCTTTAAAATCTTAATTTGAGCATTTCAGCCTATTTGTACCTTATTCCTAGAAAGTACCAAATACTTTTCAAGTTTTAAAATTTACTTAAGTTATAAAAATAAAGCATCATTACATCAAAAAGTAAAGCACATCAAAAGCATACCTGTGTAAAATGTTGAATATTTTGAGTACTTTGAGAACTTAACAAATTGTAAAGTTATACATTTACAAAAGCAGGAGAGAATTGTGAAGGATTACCTGCGTACAGGCTGAGCAATTTTACTTCGTGAGGCACCACTCGTCCCGATAAAGGAAGCTGGTCGAGGTAGAGCACTGCGGCTTGTGCTGGAAAGGGTGCTGGGTTTGCTGGGGAGAGGGATACTACTGCTGGGGATACAGTTGAGACTAACAGAGGAAGGCATTGTGGTGGCACTCTGTATTGTTGGGCTAACATAGGCTGTGGCTTTCAGAGGTGGTCGTGTTGTCATGGAGAAATTACCCACACTCTGAACTCTCTGCTGTAACTGACCCGGAGAGGGAACTAAAACAGAAAAGATGGGAACAAAATATAGCCAGTGAACATAAATTACTACATTCAACAACATAATTTCATTATGTTTACTGATTTTTTTCATTGTGTGGCTTACTTGCAGACTGTATCTTGGTGAGACCATTGTGCGAATCAAAACTCTGACTGTTTCGGAGTAACGACAAAGATGAAGATGATGTAGCAATGTGGCCATTCACAGGAGAAACATTAGGCCCACTGAGTGCACTAGGAATGCTGGGAGCTCGAATTAGGTTTGGCATGCTCCTCCGTAACTTGTCTGAAAAATGAAAGACATTATGTTAGGTAGGAAAGCCAGAGGCTTACAATAGCAATCCACCTTTAAAAGCATTTGGACCTAGCTTTGAACATCTTATGGTCCTGTGCCTTCCACAGAAGATATGTATTTATGTAAATATATTTAGACCATGCCATCAGGACGTGAAAAGACTTTCGACTGGTTTAAAAAAATTGCATATGTTACAATCACCAGCTGGACTGCCCTGGAAATCCACCAGAGGACTTTCCACAAACCACTGCTACTCATAGACTACATTTCCCATAACTCACTATCTGGTCCCATACAAAACTGCATGCAGTGGTGTCCCATTTTCCCATTAACTCACCAACAAAAGCCTCAGGTATTTCGGTTGTTCTTTGTGAAGCCTTGTTTAGTGTTACACTGCAATTCCTTCCTTTCTGTGTTTCTGCTTTAACAATATGCCTGTTTTCCTGTTTTTTTAGGGTTAGGTGATTTGGACTTAATTGTTGGTTTGGACTATTGTTTCAGTGTTTTGACCTCCTGCCTGTTACTTGAAAGATATTTATAAACATATACTTTATAACATACTTATTGATATTGTAAAAAAAGGAAAAGCAAAGGAAAGAAAAGAAAAGTGTACACGCATCCTGTTTTGTCAAACGTGTCTTACCTCTGTAACTCTGGGGCTCTGCTGTGCTGGAGCTGTGGCTGGTTATGTGGAGCTGCTGGTAGGACAGGCTGTTGAGGTGCTGAGATGTCGAGGGGCTGCGCCTGCAGTCTTTTATGCTGGAGAGGTTCTGTGAGTGAGACGCACTGCGCTGCATGGAAGACGTACGGAAGAGTCGCGGCTCAGGAGCAGACAGCTGGTCGTATTCTTCCTCTTCCTCCAGATCAGTCTCACTCCTCGTAACTCTGGAAGCACCCGTGTTCACAGAGAAACTGGCACTACGGCGTGTGGCCGTGGCAGTGGTGGTTGCATACTCCTGTCGTAAACCTGAATGCACACACACCATGAGGCAGCTTCTGTTCAATATGATGTTTTTGCCACACTTACATTTCTCTAATGCAGCAAAATCTAGTCACTGAAAATCTAGTCTCAAATGTTTTGCAGAATCTTCAGAGCTGGCTGCTTTATTTATTAGTTCATAGAAACTCTGGCTCTCAAACAAAAAAAACTTGAATAAATTGTTTCTTTTGACACTGTAAAACCAAAAGGTTATGGTGTATATGGAATGTTCCAGACACACATCTTCCAATTTTTCCATGATCTTCATTGTATTTAAGTAGACTTACTCTCCTCCTGCAGCCGGGCCATGACCTCCACATCAGTCATGTCCTGAAGCTTATAGTTCATAGAGATAGAGTCGTCCTCCAGCTCAGAGACACTGAGCTCACTGTCCATAGAAGACTGAGGACTGAGAGGCCGTTGTTGATGAATATTACCTGATAGAAGAAACAGACCATTAAATCTCAAGAACATACACAAAACTGCAGAGGCAGAATCCTACTTTTTGACAACAAACAACTTGATTTTCATATCAACCTGCCAGTCAACATTAATAAGACCTACTTGTTCACTTCATAGTCAAAGTTTTCCTTTCCTCCTATGTGATAAGCATATATTAAGAGTATTTCTGAAACATAACTGTAAAAATACAGTTGTGTGTGAGGAATTTGTTGACAATGTCTTCTTTTAAAACTAATGTACACAATAACATCGTGTGTCTATAAATAGTTTGTTACATCCTTTGACAAAAGAAGGTCAATAAAATATATGTGGCGATTTCTGAAGTGGGACTCACCCTAGATACACACTTATTTCAGACACAACACTGGACAGGTGATGTGCATGATTTATGGAGCATGACAGAAAATGACCAGGCTTACTGTGTGTAGTCGTGTGATAGAGGAATGTTGGAGATCTCTCAGTTAGACTTAAACAGTTCTTTCCCGTGACAGACTGTTGGTGGTTTAGTGAAGATGGATCTGGGTCAGAAGAGACTTGTTTGAGAACAATGATGTTGTTTAATAATTGAATTGCTAGCAATACCAGCTTTTCCAAATTGAAAAAGCATATCATGTAATAGTTCTCAAATGGTGGGAAAAAACTGCATTATAATACTCTCCTTATCAGTTCTTACTGATGCCAAAGTCCAACGAAAACTATGGCTTTTCAGTATGTTAAACAGGTCCTATTATGCATTTTCACTTTTTTAACTTTAGTTACTGGGTAATGTCGCTGTTTTAGCATAAACAATATCTGCAAAGTTACAACGCTTACAGTTCGGAAATGTCACAAAGTTAACACAGAGGGGCAACATGCACCAGTCGATTAGCAAGTGACATGCTGGGGCAGCTAACCAATCTGAGCCCACTGTGTATTTCTGAGGGAAGGGCCTCGTAGAAATATATTCAAAACCTTGAAAAAAGGCATAATAGGACCCTTTTAAAAAATCTGGTATTGTGTTTTGTTGCTATATGATGCAAAACCAGGTCAGTACCACTGATCCAATGAATACACTTTACATTTAGTCCAACAAGCACCATCTGTGACGAAGTATCACAATCAAAGCTTTGTTCGTGGAACATATGGCATTTCAAAACACCATGAGGTCATCACAACTAATCAATGATGTCTTGTATTTCTCAAAGTTTGAAAAATGCTGAGTTGTTTGGAGGAAATGATACCTGATGCCTGAAGCAAAATATAAATCAATATTTATTATTTCAGCTAACATATATTTTTTATACTGGGTTTATCAACCCTCTTCAGCATATTTTAAGTTTTTATATGCTATATAATTTTTTTTGTTTATAGGCACATACATTCTCTATCAGATGTTAGTCAGAGTTAAGAAAAGGAATATGAATAAATAATAATGTGAAGCTATCATCTGTCTTGTGTTATGCTAAATGGCAGACAAGTTACCTGTTTGTTCAGTTAGTGCAGGTTTAGTAAAGGATTTAGAACAGCTGTTTAAAGATGAGAGGCCATCTACAGGGCTGTAAAGAACGCTTGAAGACACACAGCTTGAGAGGACCCCTTTCCATCGTTTGGCTAATGGGAAAGGGGAAATGCAGTTTATGAGAAAACAAACACAGACACAGATATGATAAAATTACAAGTACGGCCAGAATACAGGAGAAACTGTGGATGGCACACAGGGAAAATCAAAAGGACTATATATACTGTATATATATAAAATATAAGTTTTGTCATAAAGTTTACATGTTGATGTTGCAGAGTTCAAAACTCTTAAATAATTTTGTCTCCAAACTAAACTTTTATTATCATTATGTTATAGCTGTTAGCTAAACACATTTTATCCTAAGTTGACAGCTTGCATACCTGCTAAATCTGCAGTTGATTGACAGTGTTGGGAACAAACCACACAATCACACACATTTCAACATAACTCCCAAGTTTTAAAGTGAAGTTATTGCATCTTTAGCTCAAGGTTTTTTGTGAGAGATTTTTTTGAAGGCTGGAGAAATTATATATAAAAAAGAAGTAGGTTAAGTTCTTCTGTAAGCCTCACTCCCCAATCTCAAGAGGTGCTTTAGAGGTCTGTGCTTTTATAGATGCTTTATAGATGCTCTCTATTCCTTTCCGAAGAACAGGAGGTCCCCTTTGAGCTGCCTGAGTCAGTTGAACCGAAGGTTCTGTCTCTTAAGACAGCACTCCTGACCGTGCTCGCCTCTATCAAGAGGGTTGTAGACCTGCAGGCATTGTCAGTCAGCAACACATGCCTAGACTAGCCTATTCTCACGTCATGCCAAGACCAAGACTTGGCTACATGCCCATGGCCTGGCTACATGCCCATACCCACCGGACCTTTTAAGGGCCAGGTTGTAAACCTGTGAACGAGGAGGCAGACCCAGCCCTTTCCATGTGTCCTGCTCGTGCTTTGCGCATCTACGTGAACTACACGCATAGCTCCAGGAGCTCTGACCAGCTCTTTGTCTGTGCAGGGTTCAGCAGAAGGGAAAGGCTGTCTCTAAGAAGAGTCTGGCCCACTGGATAGTGGATGCCATTGCCTTGGCATATCAAAAAAAGTGAAAGTGACATGTATTTGTCAGTTATGGTTGCCCATAAATGTGACCTCTGCATTTAACCCATCCTTCGAGAGGAGTGAACACACACTGCAAGTCGTGAACACACACACACCTTGAGCAGTGGGCAGATATCCCTGCAGCAATCGGGGAGCAATCGGGGTTAGGTGCCTTGCTCAAGGGCACTTCAGTTGCTACCTGACGGCGCTGGAATCGAATCAGCAACCTTGTAATCAGCAACCTACTGATTACAAGCCTGACTCCTTAACCAGTAGGCTACAACTGCCCCAATATCACTGCAAAGGCATGCTGTGCCCTGTCGGAAGGAGGGCTCACTTGACCAGGAGTGTTGCCTACTCTTTTTAGCAGACATCTGCAGAGCTGCGAGCTGGGCAACACCTTTGCAAGGTGGTGAAGCCAGTGTCCTCCCGTGTGTTGGGGTCCAATAGCTAATGGGCGGGAGGACATACTCAACTCCACTTGTGATGCCTACCCCTTTGGGCAGGAGTCCCTCAGCTGGTGAACCCTGTGTATAAGATTCCTCCAGCACCCATTGGTACACAAACTCGGCAGAGGAGCCTCACACCAGGCCCAGTATTTGTGTGCATGTCCACAGTCAGCCCTTGCTAGGTCAGCACTCGCTTGGTACCCATATGTAGTGATTCCTGGATTAAAAACAGCCAGACACCACTTCAAGATCGTTGGATCGCATATTATAGTGTAAAATGATTCTAAATTACGATTCCATCAGTAAACATAATATATACTGTATATATATTTCCAATTGTGCACACTTTCATCACTTTAACGTAAATCAAATAACCAACATTATTTATTATGATATCAAGAGAATAATAATCAAGAATAAGGATTTTTGTTACAATCATGCAACCCTGATATATAACCCTGAGGTGCATATACAGAGATGTGTGTTGTGATTTTGCAGGCACTTCGAGCTTTTGAAAGGCCAGATTCTGTAAGCTTGGCTGTCTGCTAATGGGGTCATGATGAATACAGCTTTGTTCAGGCAGCCTCAATCGTGAATGCTTGTTTTTTACCCCTGTTGAAAAAGGCTAATTGTTAAAGTACCCAAAAGTATGGTTGTCTGTTTGACTACCAATAACTGATTCAACTCATTTGCTGCTTGTTAATAAATGCTTATTCTACAGGAAGGTTTGGAAACGATTTCTATAGATACCATCCTCTCTGCTAGCAAATAAACACAAACACAAGTACTTAAAACAGTTAACTAATGACTTTGATAAAACAAACATCACACTTTGACAATGGCATGTCAATTTAATACTATGTAGTTATCACATTATCATAAAAACCATAGCATTCCCAAAATAGTGATAAATCTAACTTTATATCTCTTTGTCACCAAAACAGTGCAGTACTAATGCACCAGCAACTCATTATGCAATAACTGCATAAAATCTAATCGAGACATAACATAATAAGTATTATTAATGTAATAATATGTTCATAAAGTAATAACGTTTTCAAAATGTAATAAAAGTTTAAGTGTATAATGTAATAACAATTTTTACATGTAATAACATTTTTTCATGTAATATAATTGGTTATTGTATGAGAAATTTACTACATTATGAACACACTGTTACAACTTGTACACACACTGTAATACCAACATGTACAAAAGAAACAATAATATAAAAACAACTTTTTTAATATTGCTCCAAGCAGTGATAATGGGCCCAAGCACTATGTCATTACATTTTAGTTTTTGGAAAAGAGTACATGGTGGGTACACGGACATTTTTTCTAATTGAATAAAGGAAAATAGTAAGGGAAAATGTAAAAATATCTACACATTGTATTGAAGTAAACCCTCATTTTGATTTAATGGTTATGCCAGTGATACCTCATTTTATCATGTTGACACATGCAACACTGTCTTTTTTTTTTTTTTTGTAGGTGCTTAACTTTAAAATGTAAATATAGGTTGTTAATAAGCTGCTTGCAAAAATTACCTATTGGATTTGTCATAGATTTATTGCCTCACCATAAAAATGTGAGATATTAAAAATATGTTCACAATTTAACAATATCTTGGCATAATGTTGACCAAGTTTGGTGACAATCACATAAATGCCCTAGGATGAATATTTAAAAATTAAAAAACTGTCAAAAAATCCACCTAAAATTCAAAATGGCTGACTTCCTGTTAAGTGTACTAATGACTGTAATTTTGAAAGTTGTTTGGCTTGATAAGAACAATGTATGTACTGAATTTGGTGACCGTAGGTAAAATTACCTCTACGCAACAGAGACAGGTGCTACAGAGACTCCACCTCTTTTGACCATGTCAAAGTTTTTGCCCACACCTTACGACCAACAACTCTGATGCTTGTGCCAAATTTCAGGATATTTATAAGCATACAAGAATGTTGTATCAAAGTTTGATGCATTTCCATGCCAACATTATTAACAACATCAAGAAGCCTTTCGTACCTTACATCAGCCTCTACATTATATAGCCTCTTTACATCATAACTTACATTATAACTATAACATATTTTTTGTACTGTAAAGGATTACTAACATCTTTTGTGTAAAAAAGATGCTACAGTCATGTATCAACGTTTGATGCATTTCCATGGCAACATTATTTACGACATCAAGAAGCCTTTCGTACCTTACATCAGCCTCTACATTCTAACTTTATTACATTATAACTTACATTATAACAGAAAATAGTGGCGACACAAAGCATTTCTTAGGTATGTAATTTCTATATACAGTACTTGGTACCTTGGTCCAGTTTGTAGCACAATGAGCGTTTGGCCAATTCCACCTCTGGTCTGGGGTTGTCTAGCACATGCCTGCACCACTGAAGAGGGCTCAGGAGGAGATGAGGAAATAGCTTGGCTTTTCGAGACACATATAACCTGGGGACATAAAACAAATTCAGTTAAAGTAAACACATTTGAATATGTAAACTGTCATTTTTTAAAGGTATTTTCTTGATGTCTGAAAGGGGATAAATGATCAGTTTACTTAAATAATTACATTTGAGAAGTTGCTACTGTCTACTACTGACTAGCAAAGCCATACAAACATTCATTTGAACATAACAACAAATGAAAAAGTCTTGAAACCATCTAAAAAACATGATCTCATTGTTTAATGATTAAGATGTGTTCATTCTTCGTTCGTTTTCAAGGCTCAATGATAAATCAGTCTAGATGTTTAATTAGTTAGAACCAGTTTACATTTACATTTATTCATTTGGCAGACGCTTTAATCCAAAGCGATTTACAGTAAAATCAAGGTATACATTTTTATCAGTACTTATGTTCCCTGGGATCGAACCCACAACCTTTGCGCTGCTAACGCAATGCTCTACCAGTTGAACATGGCAAAATGTCTGCAACATGGCACAGCTTATACAGTATAACTGGATTATAACCAGTTATAATCTACATTGGTCAAATATAATTTATGAAAATATTCCTAAATCATTAAATATCTAAACAGCTAATTTATCTGTGACAGTACTCAAGATGAATGACAGACATATGAGTTTTTAGAAAACACAGAGTAAAGAGTTTGCACTCATGTGAGATATGTTCTTTTTAAATACACATGCTGTATTAACACAAAGCAGAAAAGTTTCCAAATGTTTTATCACAAAGAAAAGAATGGAACAGATTTAGTTTTATTCCTCCCTGTAATGCACCAGAAAACTTTTGACCTTTTCCACACTTTTGTTATGAATCAATTATTCACATAACAAAAGTGTTATATAATCAACTATTTAAAATAATCAAAACAGAGCAATACAATAAGGTGCATTTGTGCACTTCTCTGCCCCCAAAACGCTAACAAATAACAACATTAAAACATTCTTAAATTCTTACCGTACAGAGCAAACAGCAACATAATTAATACACTAATTATAAACCTGTTAATTGTAGATTTTGAGTGGTATTTGTTGATTTATTTGTTAAGTGTCAGCAGGGGCTGTTATTGTTTACAAGTAGTGAAAAATTGGGTCAAGAAATGTTATTTAACCACATGCAAGATATAGCATCCCAATCTGTTAAACTAAGATATCCGCCATGCCTTTGGACTTTTCATAAACACACTAACCTAACAATAGACCTACCTAACAATAGAAATATCTAGTCCACTTTCCTTTCTGCTTTCGCGACATTTGTGGTAAAGAGCAAGGACACACTGATAAACACTGATAACTGATAACAGTTATAAAAGGTTTTTAAATAATGACACCGTTATTTATCATTATTAATTTTATACAACCCAGATAACGGTTTTCAGCATAGATCACGGAATTCAGATTATACTGGAACAGCATCAGTACCAGTTATGATCAGACTCTCCACCGAAGGGAAGAATAACATCAAGATCTAGGATTTCAACCTCGTCCAGTGCAGTGCCATCATCCACATCAGAATCATTCACTGACTGCGGATGGAAATATGGATACCGTTCGTCTGATGTGCCTAGTCCAAATGAAACTGGCGACAGAGGTGAAATGCAATAATTCCCTGTGTAATATGATGGAGCGGCGTCTGGGCCGGCCGGATTTCCGAGACAGGCCGATGATGGTGATGATAATAGTCGGGCACTGGAAGTGCAATTGTTCGCAGCATTTGCTCTTGTCCTTAGTTGTTCGTTTTGCCTCTCCAATTTTCGTACAAGTTCTTGAAGCTTTTTCACCTCCAGTTCTGCGTTCATGATCTTACTGTTGCCATTGACGTCCGCCATCATTTTCGGATTGATAAATAGTCCGTCCATTAAATAAAAAGCATAGAAACAGTAGTAAGATGGTGGCGGAGTGTTGTTTACCCTGTATGCCCACGCTTGCACTGCTTTCAGTCGGGTTACATGCTGCTTCGTTGAGATGCTGATGTGCTGTTAATGCCAGTCTGTCTCCTCCCCCTCAGTTAAAAACACATTGCGAGGTTTACAACCAGTCACAATACAGCAGCTCTTCGGAAGCATTTTATTTTATTGAGATCAACATTTTATGAAATCTTTGGTACATTTGTAATTATCATTATCATATTTTACTTATGTTTCCCATGTTTGACCTGTTATTATATGCAGAAAAAATATGTGATCAATAAGTTTTTTTTGCGGGTGGGACATGTTATGTGTTCCCACTACTTTAAAAGCACTTGAATAATTGGTCGCGGAAGATAAGCGGAAAGGTATATACAAAACGTCATTCCTCATCATCATATGAATACATGTAACGAATATGTTTTGCGGCAGCCATCCCAATGTTTCATGGGATATGTAGTTTTCTTAAAGATAGCCTACCTACAGGATCCTGTACCTTTGCAACGTTTGTATTGCGTGTGCTTCGTTTACAGGGTAAAATTGTTTAGAATTTTAGAAAGTATATGGGACAACATATTTTGTCATAAAGTGGTGAATGTTGTCAATAAAACATGCATACATGCCTTATTGAGAGCTGAAGACTACGCCAAAGATTGCCCTATAAACAAGTAAATTGGGGTTTTCTGCATAAAATAAACAATAATGTTTCTGTTTCCCAGTCAATTCAAGTTGTTTATGGTCTATGTTAAGTACAAAAATACTCAGAGTACAAAAGTCTCTAGCTATTTTAAAGCTTGATCAGTAGACTTGAAAAATTATTCAGTGTCATGTATTTATCGGGCATATTTTTCTTTATTATTAATTGTGGAGGTGTCCTTAATATACTATGATTTCATGTACTTGATATGTGCATTCTGAATGTTTTCATAGTGGAAATTGCTTTGTTTATTATTGCTTTTTTAGGTCTAAATAGTTAAAAGTGATAGTTTTTCTGACTTTTAATACATATTACATATATTATATACAAAGAATGTTTTTACAATTTGTTTAGCTATTTTACTATTAAAACAGAAGAAGTCTATCAATATGTTTCTGTTTCAGTACTTCAGTACTTCAATAGGAAATCACCCAGGAAGTTAAAACAGAAAAGAAAACTGCAATTATCAGGTTGTTTCATAGGGTCTTTAAACTCCTAAAACACTAAATCATATTATTTCTCTTATCAAGTAAGCTAATTAGCTCCTTATTTAAATGAGAGACCTGTATTGATGCAATGGTCAAAAAGAGATATTTTTGTTGTTCTTATTTAATTCCTGAGTGTTCTATTAACAAGTTTGAAGTTGGTGTTGTTTATAATAATTGTAATACATTTATTTAAAATAAATAAAAAAATATTTATTTAAAATACATTTCATCTGAATTCAGCAGGGACATGAGATGAAATACCTCATGTACCTCAAAACAAGGAGCAGGATGACAGAGGACTGGCTACAGCTCCAGCACACACTCTGCCTGACATCCCAGCAACAACAAGGCGCAGCACCTTTGAAGAGCCCAGTGGTCATAATATATTGGATCTTCCAAGAACCTTGCACTTGCCAATCCCTGAATATGTTCTTTACACAGATAGTGAACTAGAACATGTTAGAAAAGACTACTTTGATCTGCAGCGCGTTGGGCAAGAAAGAGGATGCAGACGTTCAAAAGAACTTCAAAAGATATGCAATTTTCGTGGAGAAAACAACAACATAAACATCATATGTATAAGCTATGAATTTTATGACTTGTGTGATATTTTGAGGTATTGGTTAGTTTGTGTGATTTTTAAACATTCCAACATGTTTGATGAAATTTCATGAATGATATGAAAATTTCAAAGCTGTCAAAATGAGTTTTACAAGAGAACTTTTTGAAAGTCTGGTAAACATTTTAATTGAAATACTTCCTTAAAGTACAACACAAGCCTACTCTTTTTATTTTAAAGTTACAGAACAAAATAACTCAAAATATATTGGGTAACAGTTGTGATGCGACTATATGTCAAATACAGGATATAAACAGATTATTCTGAATATTATATGAGATTTTTTTATTGAAACAGAAAATGATCTTTTTTAAATGTGAGAAAAACCCATAAGAAAAACCATAGATGCATATTACATTAATATTTCAATTATTTCTCTTAGACAGCAACATGATTAAATACAGATCAAATGGAAACTTTTTCTTCAGTCTCCTGTGATATGTCTCCTGTGACAAAGACCCAAAAATCTCCCAAATGTCTCCATTAGAGTTTTAGAAGAGATGTCAACATTGTTATAAACTAAGCACAGATTTGCCAAGTTTGCAATCAAAAGTCAATATTGTGATTCAATATGAACTTCAACAAGTTAGCCAAATCAACATTATTTTAGTTGCAATATCCCTTAATACTCTTTAATTATTTTAGTATTTTAACAATGGTCTCATTTGTTGCTATTTTTATTTCTCCTAAGCAATATTAGGAGACAAAGTTGATACTTAAATAAAAAACTTGAGATCTCAAATACCTAAGCTATAAAACAGCAACCTTTGAGAAATAAAATTTACCTCTGGGAATTCATCATATTCTATTTATTCTTATTCTAAGTATTCTAGAGGAGGGATATGTCATATCACCAGGAATCCTAGCTATTAATGCATTTATTAAATTCCATTATTTAACAGTAGCCACCACCAATAATAATTTTACTCATTTAATGTCCAGTGGGACAAACTACAGTATTGGTATAGGTTGTTTAAAGTTAGGTTTAATTTAGGTTGTGTAGTGTTTTTAGCATAACTCTTTTTTCCATAACTTGACTTGGTCAGTAAACAGTTTTAGCTGTGCCACTTGCCTGAAACAAACATAGTTGTTTAATTAGAGGAAATATTGATTGTATTGTTTGAATTATAAGGATTCAAATACAATGTGTCTTACCCTTAGTTATGTTAAAACAGCTCTCACAGTGAACAGCACTGTTGTAGACCCACAAGCTGTCCCCTGCCTTCAGGTGCCCAAGAGAAGTGTTGCACACATCACACTAGACAC
>JAZGTK010013811.1:0-14097 GCA_036877625.1 Ambastaia sidthimunki | reverse complement strand
GCTGATCTCTGTGGCCATACAGCAGATATTCAAACTTCATGTCAGCCGCTGCTGTGGTCCAGCCCGGGGGTTGCTCATCCTTCACGTCGCCCATGCTGTCAGCAAAAGACAGCGCCTGTGTGTGAGCGGCCAGTTCCTTGGGTTCTGTGTCCATGGCTTCCACCTCCTGGTCATAGCAGGTGACTTTATGAACCTCCTCCTGTGCAAGTTCTTTCAGGATGGCCTCCTGCACTCTCAGGGCGTTGTTGGGCGACTTATCCAGGTCATGATTGCCCCGAGGTTCCTCCACAATATCTTCTGACGGTGTGTCATCTTGGTCCCCGAGCACCTGAACATCAGTGTCTTGATTTAACGAGGGATCTTCAGTCTGAAGCCCAATTTTCTCCATGTCATAAGGAAACTTGGCATTTCGGGGGTCGTTTTTCTCATCGGGGGACATGTCACGTTTCTGGGAGCAGAGTTTATCTAAAAACCGGATTCCCAGTATTTGTCCTGAAGACATCATCAGATTCACGTCTTTCTTCTTCACTGAAATCTTTGCAGTGTACATGTAGTTGAGCACTTCTTCGAAGATGTCCGAGCGGATAAAGTCGATTTCAATAACGGATGAGCTGTCTACTTCATGCTTTTTAAAGAGTTTTTTGAAATAGTTGCTGCAGGCGGCTAACACACATCGATGAGCTCTGAATTTGACATCTTCAACAACGACGGCTATGTCACAGTGTTCACCCTCCAACCTCTGCTCGTTCAGTAGCTTCAGAAAGATGGTCCTGTGCTCATCGTCCACATACTTCACCGTTTCTGACATACTGGAGCAGGTTTTCTATTGAAAGAAGAGAACATAGATCAGTTAACCGAGTAAAATCTCAACTGGTGAACTAATTGGTAATCCTGCTACAATAAACTACTGTGGTGGTACAATGATACTGCATAATTGCCATCAGCACTACATTAAACTGTATAGTGACATAAGATACTGGTAGACAGCACCAATTTGGCTACTGTTAATTTTTATATTATTTGTAATACATAAAAGTGACACAAAGACACTGGGTCTGTGTTGAGGTTTCTCTAACAGTTCTGTAAAGTTTAAGGCTCAGGTGTGGAAAAGAGTATATTATAAATGATTGAATGATAATATCTAAAAACATGGCACTGTAATGATACATGTTCAAACCCTTAACACAACGCTTAACTTGTGTACGTTTGCGGTTTTGTAAAAACATTTAAAGTGGCAGCTAGTGATTTGTCTACATCAGACAATGAGTGCGTGAGCATTAAACTATATTCATGAAGATGCGTGAAGTTTTGTTAGTGTCTGATAAAACCAAGTTCAGGAATATCAATAAATGCATCTGCAACCCAAACGAATCTTATATATTTTATTTGGCAAAGGCAGTAGACTGTACACATGGTTTGTTGATACCTGGAGAAACTCTTGATGTTTGTGGTTTGTTCAGACACGGGCCACAATCGGCAAAACATCGTTATTTAAACTTCCTGAACTGAAAGATCCTTAAACTCTCGAAATGTGGTGTTGGTTCTGTGAAATGGTTTAATCGTTTATTTTGGTCTTTCTGTGAGTCTTTTTCGGTTCTGTTGAAGCTAATCTTAGCATTAGCACATAATCTATCACCGATGAATTTAATGGACAATCATCGAGCAATAGTCAAAGAATCCGTCCGATTTCCCTCTAAATGAGGCTGGACAGGAGGAGAGCACCAGCATGTGCTCGGTAAACGGGCGCAGCTTGTGGATCGCGGCGCGCTGGGGCGGATTTAGTGGCGCGAGCAGCGCGGCCCGTGACGAACACTCCCGCGCCGGGCGCGCGCAGCCATCCCGCGCAAAACATCACACTATAATTCAGCTGCCGCTTCAGTCTGCCGCAAAAATCAATTTCTTACCTTTATTGTGACGTTTTGATCCCGTGGGAAAGTGTGTGTTGAATGTCACGAGGGCCAGTGCAAAATTTTATACTTTGTTGTTGTGTGCAAGGCCGAGGACGAGCACAGACGGAAGGACGCGCTGCGCCAGCACGGAACTGCGGAGAGCAAGTGACCAAAGGGCGTACGCTGTTTACGCATCTGCAGCTCACTTCTACTCGGCGAGATGCGCAGGCACGCTTACGCAAATGACGGAAGGCGAATATCCGGAGCGCGAGCTGCGATGCGAGAGAGGAGCGAGCGCGATTCACACACCGTTAAGCACATGAATAAAGATTGTTCAGATCTAAAGAAACAGTCACTTACTTTGTGTCTGTCTGGTCTTCTTACTACCATGATACAGTGGGTAACTTTAATATATACTTATGTAGAGCAAGGCATGGCTGTACACTTTAGCCTTATCATCTCATTTCATTTTATGTATATTAGTCCATAATTACTAATAAAAACTCTACTCACCAGTTTAAGGTACTTTAAGGTGCTTAACGTAAAAAACCCTCAAAGTATTACAACGGTACTGTTTAGGTGCTGTTTTTTAAAGACCACAGGCAAATAAGTTGCAGTAATCCTAGAAAAAAAAGTGCTGCTAGGTATAATTTATTCAAATTATTATAGTTTATTATACAGTTAAGCATTTGTAGTACTCAAAGAATTCAAACAGTTTACTTACATAGTTGCCATGTGTGAATTTTTAAATCATTTTACGTTGAATTAGCTCACCCTGCTAAACAGAACAACTAAAATCACCCTAAGCTGGTTTACATGAATAATAAAGAGAACTTAAGCGATGTGGATAAAACAAATTAAAGTTACGTAAACGACATCAATAGCAAAAGAAGCTCCTTGAGGAGGAATAATTACACCATTACAAAATAAGGCAATACATACTTGAAAAAGCAATTGTTGTATTGGTGGTGCACAACACAGCGGCTGTTTGGCAGAATGAGTGCCAGTGCTAATGTGTGCTGTGTGAAACTATAGCTGTTTGTTTCAGCAGGGCATTCATTTTACACAATGTGTAAGTCTGCATAACTGTATATAACACAAACATAATTAAAATAATTAACACAATTCTTTGTGCCAACAGATAAAGACAAACAAAAACAGAAATGCAACTGACATTTTATTTGAGCTGGAGGAAGAAACATTTGTGATGCTCTAAACGACATTAAACAAAAACTGGATGTTGATAGAACAAACACAGACAAAAAGAGACACTGGGTTTGTGTTGAGTTTTCACTATCAGTTCTGTACAGTTTAACTCAGATGTGGCAGAAAGAATCATGGGATTGATCCAAAAGAAGCGATTTCAGGAATCGCAAGCCACCAGTACACGCTGTGACAATAACTCTCAGCCAGTCCTAGCAGTTTAATGCTTCGAAACTTTCACAAGAGACAAAAGAGTAACAGAGATAGGTTACTAATTCATGTAACATTTCTCAGAGAAGATAAATGACATGGAGAAACTGTGGCATTCATATAATGATTTTGTTGTATGTAATGTTGAACATGAGATGAAAGAGGAAGGATGTCAGTGTTGAGGATTGTGGATCTTTTTATTTTATAAATAAAATATAGATATCTGTAACCTAATTATTACAATTATTCTCCTTTATAGTGAGCTTATGGCTGAACTATACACTGCACTCATATATTTCCTAAAATGTTTAAATATTTTTACAATTTAATCTTGTCATGCAATAGCAGTGTGGCAGCAAACATCTGTAAGCATGTTTTACCCCAGATGTGTTCAGATGAAGATGACTGTGATAGTCCATTTCTCTGAAGCATCCTCTGAGATTTTTCCAGGAAGATGGTGTTAATCCTAAAATATACAAAAGCACTTTATTAAACAGAAATTCATCTCAGCAACATCATCAGATCCCACAGCAGAGTGAAGTGATTGCCTATTAAAGCCTGTTAGTGTCTTCACATGATGAGTGTCATGCAATAAATACTAAGTCAAACCTGAAGTCACACCTAAATGCAAAATAAATACAATCAAACCTTCATAAAGTTCACATATTTGACAATGGTTTATATACAGCAGCATTTTTGCACTTTCTGAAGCAAACGTGGGCAAAAGCCTTCACTATAAGTGTTGCGAGTAGTTACCAGGATGTGGTATTTTGGTCAAAAGATCCTGTGTTTGAAAGAGCAACAGTGAAAGCCATGTCACTGAAATCTTAGATTCTCTCAGAGCCAACAGATTTGCTCAACGACAGATGATCAACTAATCTGTGACATGTTTTGTCAGGTAATGTGATGTCTGCATTTAACCCATCACTGGTGAGGTGTGGACACTGCTGTGGACACTGCTGCGGACACTGCTGCACCGGGGAGCAATTGGGGTTTGGGTGCCTTGCTCGAGGGGCTACCTGCCAGCACTGGAATCAAACCAGCTTGAACCAATCAAACCAGCAACCTGATTACAAGCCTGACTCACTGATTCAAAACAATAAGTTTATAATAATGATTTATAATTTGAGCTGTTGGGTACTGATTTCCCAGAAAATGTCATTTTAGCTTCAACTTACATAATTAAAAGTATGGGAAACAACCTTTTGTGTAGGTCTATAATTTTCTCCTCCATCTCTTTCGTCTGATGCGGTGTGAAGCGAAACTCGCTGACGTAGTCACTTCCGTACTCTTCTGAGTCGTAATCCAGTTCCCGAGAACTGTGGGTGCCAAACGAACAGGGCAAATGAGCTGATGCAGTATCATCCCTCAGCTGTAAACACAAGAAATATCTGCAATCATTGATACTTCACTACTTTGTATCTTATCAATATTTCTCAGTCAAAATAAAGTTTTTTTTTCTATTTTATTATTTTCTTCCATAAGTGTCTGATGGTGACCTGGTGATGTCTTCAGAGAGCAGTGCAGGTTCTGGAGGGTAAAACTTCACAATAAGAAAATTCCAGGCGATGCCTGCAGAAAGAAGAAGCGTCAGAAGATCTTTTCTCTAATGGAATACAAGCATATCAACAATTTTGTTTAGCAGAAAATATTTTACCTCTGATCTGCTTCTTGGCCGGACCCAACCAGTTTTTGAAACAAAGCAGATTCATCATACACAAGCTCCAGTGCATGCATGTGTGTGTTTGTGTGTGATTCTACCATTTGATTTTCCACATCACGTAAGGTGGTACCAAAGTAATCTTTGAACATCTCAACCTGCTGGAGACAGACTTTATCAAAGAAAAATGCCCTTTATCTCGCTTCTGTACAGAGATAAAACTCCAGTGAAACCATCTGACTGGAGAATCAAGGGATTTATTGCTTTTGTAAAACGCTTGCTACATAAAATATTAAGAACAATATTAAGTTTCATTAAAACAATTTAAGTAAATTCATAAATGATCATTTATCTTAAACATGCCCATCCTACTGGACATTTGCTCATTTAGAACAAAATGTGTTGTGTTTAAATAAACTTTTCTTATAACATGAAAGCAGCTACACACTAATACTGACTGAACACAACTTTCAGAATTTCACACATTTAAAGAGAGATTCTGTGAAACACAGAGCAGAAAAAAAAAAACAATCACAGAACAAAACAGACAGATTTTATTTCCCTACACAAACACATGAACTGGCTGGAGAGGAAAAGCTCACAAAACGTTGTATGGTTGCTCTGCTGGATGTGTCTGATATCTGAGGAAGACCAGTGGTGGCTGCTCACCAGGTCTTCCTCTCGCTCTTCAGTCTAAGAAACAAAGTCTCTTTTCTTTAGTAGCCTTTACAACAGTCCCCACAGCATGTGCGCTATATTGAGGCAGTATTGAATAAGCACTCTGTTTTGTCTGTGACTGTTTCTAGATTAAAAAAACAGAAAAACTCACCATTAATTTCCACGCAGATGTTCCAGTTGTGGTCCATCATCACAATGATTACAGTTCGGTTCGGTCCAGTCGTCAAAGAAAAAGGAAATTTGACAGCACAGAACTTTCACATCTCTGTATTCACAAAGGGAAACGACGCGCGGCACTAATCAAACGGTTCAGGATGAACTCGAGCCCGGTTCAGTCCAGACTGGAACACTCTGCGCGTTCTGGGTGACCTGGAGCGCGCTGGACCGTATGTGGCGTCGAGGACGCGTACACAACAATCCTGTCTGAACAAAGGCTGTCATTCAGTATTTTGTGAATACTGTTACAGATATAAATAACCATTTAAACGAAGTCCGTTTCAGAAATACAATCTTTTCCAATCACATTCAGTTCCAGGCTGGACAGAATGTGAATCAATCTGTACGCGAGTCTGCACTTTATCAAACTTAAACCACTGCAGCTCAAACAAACACAGGTGAAATTCTCATTAATATTAAAACGTTCACTTCTACACACGCTGTATTCAATAATCCTCTGAAGATGAAGATCAGGTGAAGAGGAACTCCTGCACATCAGACCGGTTCTGATGTTCAGATGCAGTGACTCCCAGAACCCAACGTGCCACACCCACTGAAGCCAGAACGGAACGTGATTGGTTAACACTGCTGTTCGTCAGATTATTAATTAATCTGTTCAAACGCCCTGCGCAGACAAGAGAGCAATTCACTTTTTTCATTCCTGTAGCGCTTTTCCTGATCAGAAAAACGCTGCAGTTCAATGGTTTAAGATCATACATCAACTAAACAATCAATCGGTAATTTAGCTGAGGAAATAATTCAAACATTTCTCAATAACTAGCAATTCAGGTTTATCATAATTAAAAAATATTATCTTCTATACTGATCATCCATATTCATTTATAATATGTAGTGTTATTATGTACAGCTTGAAATCTGCATGAAAATGCAATCTATCACAATTTTAATATTAAAATTAATTGTAGAAGTTTAAGTCAGATCAGTATGATTGAATAATATCAGTATTGTTAAAGAGTGATAGAGCTCATCTCCACCAGATCTGATCATTTATATAAAGAGGATCCTTCATCATCTGAACATCCATCAGTCCTTCAGGTCCATTTTAAAAGTGCAACTGTTCTTTTCTGACCTGATCTGAAATGCTGTTTGACATTTATTAGATATCAACCGCATGTGATGCGCTTCACATCATAGGTACTCACATCTGCCGCACGCGTGCATAATGAATGCAACTGTACTCATTTCCCTCAGATGTATTTATGAATCATTCTCTTGAAGTTAAAGCTCACAATTTACCTCACAGCCTCAGAAGATTCATTCTGTGTGCGCTGATGAACCTGACAGACCGGAATGAACAGAACACACACGCTGGCCAGTGCTGCTGCATCAGAGAACCGACGGTGTGTAAAATCTTGCCAAACAGCATACAACATGATTAACCTGTCAAATAACCCAAAGCCCAGAAAGAGCATTTCTGGGTAATTCCACTGAAATGAATTACCACAGGATTTGTCCTGAGTAGAACTGCTTCGCTTGCATGTATGTAGCCAAACATGCAGTTCCTTTAGTTAGTATTTGTATGTCCTACATTTTCACCAACAGTAAAATGCCATTTTAAACTTAATTTAATTCAGACTTTATATTACAGATATTATGCTACAAAACTTAATGTTAGTCAGTTTAATTAAGCTTATTAACTTTTTTTAAACACAAATCAATTGAATACAGACATGCACAACTCCAGTAAAGCGCATACAGATGATGATAATGAAGACAGCGAGACAATGTCTCCCTCTAGTGACCAAAAACCTGCAGCGTTAATAGAGAGGGTCACAACCTGATGGTTATTGGTTTATTTACAAAAGTCTCAGGCATGTTAGATAATTTACCAAAAAACGTTGTTGGTTTTTATATTTAGCTTTAATGTATCAGGAAAAATTTATTTTAAAACATTCTTTGCTATTAACTGCTATAATCAAATGAGATTTTGGTATGAAGTTGTACAACAGACACAGTGAGACTGGATTTCATCGGTCTGAGATTACATGAAATTACATGAAGAGAGAAAAACAGAGACAGTCTGAATCCATACGAACTGTGACAACAAGATGCTTGAAAAAACTTACTGTGCACTGAGCCAATGACACATATTGAGCAAATATTGATCTAATTTAGAGAACAGAAGTTAATCGATCAGTTCTATCCTCACTTTACAGCAAGTGTCTAAAACATTACACACTACTGTGGTTTACAGGTACGTTGTTCCACTTGTGTCATCTGCCAGTCAGATGACATTTCAAATGGTTAAAAACACCCTTAAGCAGCTTCAGTGCCATTGAGATGAATGGAGATGACTGTAAATACTACAGCTCTGACATCATAGGCCTCTGTAGGCAGACATTGAACAACCAATCTGTCTGTCTGTCTGTCTATCTATCTATCAAACTCTCACAATGAAGACACGAGGCTTTACTGAAATATTAGCAATCAGCTGCTTATTTTCAGAAGTGAAGGAATGAATGAATGTTGAGGGACTGTGATTCGCTGCTGTGTTGTTAAGCTGAGTGAGGTCTGCTGGAACAAAGCGTTACATAAACAATCACTGAACCTTATGTAATGCAGTTCAGATGTTTCAGAGTTATTTATAAAACTCTCTTTTACAAGATTTAACGTTTAGCTTTTTGTTTACCAATCTGATGGCGGATATGTTTAACAGTACTAAGTTTAATCCATGAATTTAAAACAGCCAAGAATTTCAATGTACTAATTGTTACTGAGATCTGTACACATGATAACTACAACACAACGCTTTACACAACAGAACGGCAGCGAAAATTATATATATGAATAGCCTTTAGAAACAAATTTGCATAGTATTAATAAGCTATAGTAATACTAATAATAAACTAGTAGCATTTACTATTCAGGGTACATCTGCTTCTAGCGGAAGGATAACGGGGCGCTGTCACTTTGCAGCTGACACAGAGGTAGCGATTTATCTACATAGTGATTCCTTTATATGTTCCACTAGTGAAAACTCGTGTTAGTAGTTAATTGGGTGCCAGTAACATGAATAAACACGTCATTTGTTTTAAAAGACCGTTTGAGGGGCTTTATGTGCGAGTGAAACCCGCTCATCAGCCGCTGGTGACGGCAAGCTTGTTCTGAACTCGCACGTGATCGTTCTGCTGACAGCAACAAAACAGCGAATAACAACAGCAGCCATTTCAGTTCAACACAAATGCTAATGTGTTTGCATTTTGTGCAGGAATAGAAGATCTGATTTATATCCGTTTAGCTGAGACACATTGATTTAGTCAAGTGTAAATAACAGTTAAAAAATGGTAATTAACCAGTGACTAACCCCCTTTTAACTTAGTCAAACACAAAAATTATTTACTGACTAAAGGTGAATAAATATTACACAACATCAAAGAAATAGCTTAAACTGTCCTCACATTGTGCATAAGCTTCATTCAGAATCTCGGAAAGCCTGTAATTGTCTTCTTGCCTTTTTCATTTTGTTTTTAATAATGAGTGAGGACATAATTTAAGCATAGGTTTGTAAACCCTAAATGTTTCAAAATAGTTCTATACATACATGCGTGTTTAAAGATTTGTAGAGTTTGTCAAGTCAAGCATCATATCAGTATTCAGTAGTTATTTTCCAGTATAGTGATTTGAACAGCCCAATATGTATCTTGTGCTGCAGTGCAGGTGAATGATAACTTAAAATCGTTCAGCTCTTTCAGCAGACAGCTATTTTTAGATGAACAGAATCTGAATCATACCTGGTTGATAAAAACACAGAAAAAACCTCTTTGACTGAAGTTTAATGAGGGAGCTGATCCACATCTACAGACCAGAATATTACAGACTTCAGGTTGAAGCTCTCTTGACTTCAGTCAGTATGTATCCACCTAACGGTCACCCAAAACACCCTAGTAACAGCATATCAGTATGATGAAAAACACCCAAAACACTTGCAAAACAGACCACAGACCGATACAGCAGTGAGTTGTACACTAGTAATATAAGTCTAGTTGTTCTTGTTGTGCGAATCAGGGTGCTGCATTTATCAGTGTGATTATTCAAGTCAATTATGTTTTTTCTCTAGCAAAAAACTTCACCTACAACAAAAGCCAGACTCCAAACAAAACTTAACAATACACCAGCATAAATCATTGAAGCATACGTGAGTGTGAGCCAAAAGTGCAGCATTATTAATTACCTAAAATACAGGCCAAAGTTAATGAAACATGTGGAACGTACAGTGAGGAAACAGGTACAGAATGTAGAATAAGGGAGAGAAACAGAAAGAGTAAACAATGTTTTTAAAAAGTGTTTAGTTGAAAACACTTTGATTAGAGAAAGGACTACATTCACACCACACTTCACCTAATTGTAATAAAACCACGTTTAAAATTGCATTAGACATTTACGATGGAAAAATGTTCTGCACACTAGGAATAAATCGCCAGACAGAAAGACATATCACACATTCAGTTTTTCTAATCGTTTCTGTTTAATTGTCAATGAGAAGAAACATCATCATTCTGTCTTGTGAAAAAATAAACAAACCTGCTTAACAGATATTTCATAAATGATGTGTGATGAGCTGCAGACAGACACCTCATTGACTCCAGAAACACACACAAACTCCAGCATCACTCCAGCTGAAGGGCTACTTCTGCATTCATCATGTTTATCAACTGGGGAAGAATTCAGAAGGCCTACAGTTCTATTTTAACACTGCAACAAAGTCCCACACATGTGTTTTTATTCACAGTCTTAACTCTCAACCTTAACTTAAAGTTGGACTTCCAGCTTTCCACCCAATCTTATGCAGAAGGCAGAACACAGATCTGGCCCACATTCAGGTGTATGACATCACGTTTCACTCATGCATGGGTATATACAGTATACAGTTAATGGGAAACCGTTCAAGCAAATTAAGTGCACCAATAAATCCATGTTTCTACATTAAAAACCTTGAGCAAAAGTGTACAGAGACAGCTGTAAAAACACTGCCTACTGTGTTGATAATCAAACTTGCAAAACGAATGCTAGCATTGCATAACATCACTTGTTTTCTGCAGTTTGGTTGCCAGGAGACATGCTTTTAAACAAACACACACCTGCAAAGTAAAAAGTTGAACTGCAATGGAGTTTCTTTATTCATGATCTTTAGAATGAAATGTTTGCTGATTGGTGGATCATCCCTCAATGAAACGTGGCATCAGTCCTTCAGTCATAGAGAGATTAATCCTTAATTTATTTACCTCAAAACTCATTTAAGACTTTTCCTTAACATGCCATGACATCTGACATACACTGTAATGGACGTGACATTTCAGACAGTACTGAACTGTGCAGATCATTGTGCTAATAAACAGATTTGACTCATGGGTTTAAGATCATTTCGGTCAAAAACATCACACTTCTAAACAAGCATTTTCTATGCATCATAGAAAAATGTAAAAGTAAGAAGTGACAGCATACAAGTGTACATTGACATAAACATTTACCACGCGAGCAGTCAACATGTCAAATGAGATATTGCTATGTAAGTCAATCTTTCAAAAACAATTAGTAATTAAAAAAGTGCAAGTAGATAACAATATGACACATGCTGTTTAAACATGATGCTTTAGTATACTGACAAAGAAAAAATACCACAAATATTCTACTACTGACAGTATGAAGTTTTTATCTAGTAGAGCACAGCTGTGCTATCATTCTTCAAATCTGAGCCTTCTCGGTTTTTGTTTTGTAATCCTTGAGAAAACAGTGTTAAGACAGATTTTTCGGTCTAACACCATCTAAGACAACATTTGCTCTTCATGTCACATTCGATTGTGTTCTGAAGAGCATCTTGACAGGCAAAGAAACCACTGACAACTACAGCATTCCTAGATTCATAACAGAAATATCAACCAAGTGTCTTGGACAAATCACCACATTCATTAACTGAATTCTTAAATTTCAACACTGTCCATGTCCTCTAATGTCATGTCTGATTGGGAAACCATTATAAGTTTTTGTTTGTTGGAATATTGTCTGATCTTGCCACACTCAGCAGCAGCAGAGCTCCTCTCCTCTCGGTCTGATTGATCATAAAGCTCTTGGTCCTTCTCTAAAACCTCAACAGAACTCCCACAACTAAACATTGCATTATCTGTGGACTCAAATGACTCGCCCCCTAGACCCTCAAGTTTGGTGTAGCCTCCACTGCCTAGCCCCTCCAGCCGAGGGCAGCTGAGACGTCTGGATTGTACCACCTGACGTTCTGTAGGGGTGGATGGGCAGATACCTAGATCAATAGACCTGGAGTAGTCTGGGAGTGCACTCAGAGACAGGTGAGATCCCGTAGCCCTGCGGCTCGGTGACGAGGGAGGCAGCAGCTGGACCTGGGAACCCTGCAGAGAGATACGGGGTGCCCCCTGCAGACTGCCACTGCTCCTGTAGACCTCCACTGAGTTCCACAGAAGTTCTGCAGAAGTTTGAGCCGTCTCCACTTTGACCTTTGTGATGGTACTAGATGCCACCAGATCCTCCAAACGTTTGCAAACTGCCTCAGCGTCCAAACAGTCTCTTTTAGCCTCTCCAGTTTTATCAGACCCCCTTCTGTCCGACACTCCCCGATTGTTGAGCTTCATCATCGGAAGAGTGAAGGCATTGATGGAGGTTGACACGATGGTTTTGGTTTCCCATTGTTTCAGCTGAGGCTCTGCCATGCTGATTATGTTCTGATCTCTGTAGATACTGTACACTGTGTCTGTAAAGGTGTGTCTTTTCAAAGATGAAACCCATGGAATGGCGGTAGATGGTCGTCGTGAGGGAATCATGCTCCCTGGGTCCTGTCTACCCGAGCCTGGGGATGGCCAGGAGGCTTTGGCCAGTGTACCAGTGGTGTATAAGGGGCTAGATTTGCTCTCTTTTGATGGACAATAATTCACAAAACCGTTTAGCGGGGCGGACTCCTTGCTCCTCAAATTATGGATGTCAATCACTGTGGAGTAGATGTCTCTAAGGTTAATGATTTTAGTCTTTTTGTCTCTGTTTTCATGCAGTACTGCATTAGCACAAATAAACAGGAAGATCCCGATGCCCATAATCAGAGGTCCAAACACTTTCAGCTTATCTGAATGCAAGTATCTATTAATAAATTCAGCAAATGCTCCGTACTGAGGCGGGTCCAACTCAGCAGTCCCATTGGAGCTATTAAAGTCTAGTTGATGCCAAGACTTACTATTGATGGTCAGATTGAGTACGTCTGGTTCTCTGCTAGTCTTCTGTGTGTTTGTGCCTATCAGCAGTTCTGGGTACAGCGGATTCTCTCTGGGCCAGTAACCCAGCACAGCCATGCCAATGCCAACCAGCAGCACCAGAATGCCAACAGCAGCAACCAGTCCTGATATAGAGCATAGCTTCAACTTGCCCTTAACCACCACCACTTCATTCTTTCTCTTCTTCTTTTCTTTCCTCTTGCGCTTATTCTCTGCACGGTTTTTAGCGTGAAGAGAGTCCTGTCTCCTGGCTGAGATCCGCAGAAGACCCCCTGTGGCAATCATGATGCTCTAATAATCATCCTGAAACAAACACAAAACACAGAGAACAGCTGATCAGATACAGGCTTGACTCTAATCTATATATACTGTCTGTCAGTTGGAGGAACGTGTTCATAAGAATTTATCACAGGAATTAAAGGCTTAAAGTCATTTTTTCTGTCCTTCACAATTGTTGCTTATACACATTATACAATCAGGGCCCAGTGACATGAAAACTGTGTTTTATGTCAATTTGTACAATAAACAGCTTTGACAGCTTTAACAGACTTTGGTTAATAAAAATCTTGATGAATTCTCTCTAAAATCAGGAAAGTAAAGACAACAGGTGAAGTAAAATCAGTGTCAGTGAGGCAAAGCTCTGCCTCTGAGTCTACTGCACACTAATAATAAAGCTCTGCTGAAGAACATACAGACACTGAATTCATGCACACGCACATTCATACACACACACAGCAGTGATCACACACAAACACACACACAACAGTGATCACACATGGCACTAATCACACACACAAACACAGCAGTGATCACACACACAAACACACACACAGCAGTGATCACACACAATCACAGCAGTGATCACGCACACGCAGCAGTGATCACACGTGGCACTAATCACACACACAAACACAGCAGTGATCACACACACAAACACACACACAGCAGTGATCACACACAATCACAGCAGTGATCACGCACACGCAGCAGT
>JAZGTK010013810.1:1573-14099 GCA_036877625.1 Ambastaia sidthimunki | reverse complement strand
TGAACAGCGTATGGACTCCATCACACCAGGGACTGTTTCTATAGAGTCCTGCTTTACATGAACTGTCTACTGTACAGCAGGGCCCAAAATGAGGGTGCCTTCAATTTTCCTCAGAAAAAGGCTCAAAACATGGACTTTTTAACACCTCTCATTCTCAAGATTAACGCTATAAGGAAATGTGACGGTTTGCATTGTCTGGGCCCAGTGCACCAACCCCCCCACCCCCCACTGATGGACTGAAAATTAGAGGTGATTTCAGCCTTGATTGTGTATATGTGCCCCTCCCCTTCCCCCCCCCCTTTGTTAAAAAGCCCCGCCCCCCAGATGGTGGTAGGTAGGCGCTTTTCTTCCCCTCCTCTGGACTAATGGTGTAAAATGATGCCTCCACCCTTCCTTCTTCTGGGTTTCTGTCAGCTCTCCATGGACTGAGAATGCCAAGAGAAGGGTTGTGTCCAAATGTCTGGATATCTTCTCTTTGGCTTTTTGGTTTGATTTGCAATGGACTCCACCACTCCTTATTGTTCCCCTTTCTTTCAACTTATCAAGCCCTACCGTTTAAAATGTGTTGATCATAAGATGGACTATTATATGAACTTTTGCTCTATAAGTATTTGCCAACGTTAACAGTCACAAAACGACAAGAAAGCGGTATGTTACACTCTCAACCAGATAATCTTTGTTAACATTTGTTAGAATGAACTTTTCACCACATCTGCACAGTGGGTATGTGTTAGGAGACACTGAGTTTAGGATAAATTATATTTGTTGATCTACAGAAACGAATGTTCTAAAAACATCACAGGTAAGGTCAATTGTCAGGCTTGTTCTTCTCATAAAATGAAGTGGGCTGACTGTTGACAGAACTGTTAAATCATGTTTTTAGGATTTTTTTTGGTTCAGCAAGTTAAACTCTGTTGACAACATCTGTGGCATAATGTTGATTATCTCATAAAATAATTGACTTCATGGCAGATGTCATGGTTTCAATAAGACATTTACTATGGAAGGTCAGAATTTAAAAGCAGAAATGTATAGCTTGTGTTTTTGTAAAAGCTTTTAGTTTTGTATGTTTTGTTAAAAATGTCAATCCTGTTTTTTTTTAGGTGGATCTACTTTTTTAGGTGGATGAACTAGTAGTTGTATGTTCGTAATGTTATTCTTGGGGGTGGAGTTTGTTGCATTAAAACAGTCTGTTTATGGTGTCACATGCACATGTCATGCAGAATTTACTGTGTTTATTGACATGGTCATTACATTGAAGTTTCTGACAAATGATTCTGTCACAGTTGTGATGCTAATGGTAATGTTTAATACTTTACCTTATGAAACACATTTGAAATCTTTTATATTTGTGTATGTAATGTTTTTTACATCTTTGGAAATGAGCATTATGCCACGAGTGCTGTTGAAAGAGTTTATCTTGCACCTGGAAAATTCCTTTGAGCAGAATTTTAAGGTCTTGTTACAGAATAAAAAAGCAAAAATCTAGTGTAATTACAGCCATGATTGACTTGAAGTGTAATGCAGATTAAATATTTAATTATATAAACAGTTACCTCAAATGTGTAGCCTCACATACACACTGATGAAACTGAAGGCCGGTGTTGTTTCATGTATGATTTTGAAATCAGTGGCATGTTTCACATGACTGTACCTGGTTCACATAGGCGTCGTCCAGAGGATTATGACATGCAGAGCCGGAAGCGGCCCAGGATTGATTATCCAGCAGAATTCTCACAGAGACCAGGTCAATATCTGCCACAACCCTGCTGTCTGAAACGTGTGTGTGTGTGAAAAACGTCATTGATCTTCTAGTGTTTATAAATGTTGATTCTTTTTTCTGTTTCTATTTCTGAGTTGTGAAATGTGTGTTGTTTTACTGTCTGTGTAGGTTTTATTCAGGACCCTCGCAATCCAGCTGTGGACAGGTAAGTCTGGTCTTTTCCTCTGTTGTTTGTTATTGACACATGATAAACTTGTGTCTCTTCACACAGACGCTTCTCTGGTGTTAGAAGGGACGTGTTTCTTAATGGAGTAAGTTTTACTTTTTGATTCTGAATCCTTTTATTTGCCGTTTGGACCCGTTTCATTTGTGTAGTTCAGTGAAACAGGCATTATATGGCTTTATAGAATGAAGTCACGTGCTTGTAGGGGTTAAACAAATCACCAGATTTTGATTAACATGTGATCTTATTTCTAGTCGTACAACGACTACATGAGAGAGTTCCATCATAACATTGGTCCTCCTCCGCCCTGGCAGGGGATGGTGAGTATTGAGTCATCAGTTACTGTGAGAACAGCTGGAGTTTGATGTTGTCATAATGATGCTGCTGTTTGTCTCAAGGCCCCGTACCCTGGAATGGAGCACCCACCGCAGCACCCGTACTACCAGCATCATCCTCCTCCTCCACAGGCCCACCCTCAGTACTCTGGACATCACCCCATGCCCCATGACGCTCGCTTCAGAGAGAAAAGGGTCATCCGCTCCTTTGCCTCCAGTCTGGTAATGATCAGCCAGACCTCTTCTTGATCAGCTGAAGAGTCTGTCTCTTCACACAGCCATTTAAAAAACACAGACGGCCATTTAAAAAACACAGACGGCCATTTAAAAAACACAGACGGCCATTTAAAAAACACAGACGGCTTTTCCGTGCTGCAGGAAAGACATGATCAGTAGCAGGCGGCCGTGTCATGTGTTAATAAACAGGTTGCTGATAGAACGGTGATGTTTCTTGATGTCCATGCTCTGCTTGTGATTGGCTGGCAGTCTGTCACAGAACTGTTAGGTCAACATTGTGCGCGTGATGCGTGCATGCAGATAAAACATTAGTTTGAATTATTTATGTTTGTCATGCATGTTTGATTATTAAAACATATGTGCATTACTGCCGCAACCGCACAAGACAAAAAGCAGACAGTGTTCTTGATGAAATGCATCAGTTTTGCTGACTCTTGTCTTTCTGATTTTTCTGGCAGCACGACTATGACATGCGTGTGGACGACTTCCTGAGACGCACACAAGCAGTGGTGAGCGGCCGCAGGAGTCGCCCGCGTGAACGAGACCGACAGAGGGAGCGCGACCGTCCTCGTGACGCCCGGCGAGACAGAGAGCGCGGCAGAGAACGAGACCGTGAGAGAGAGCGCATTCGAGAGCGTGAGAGAGAGAAAGAGAGAGGCAGATACCGGAGATAGTCACGTTCTTTTTGTTTTGTAGATAATGTTAGTTTTTTTTTGTCCTTTTTTTACAGTTAACTGTTTATCAGAGAGCTGAACTGAGTCTTTCTGTTTTTTAAATGTTTTTCGAACCCCTGCCATTATATCATGCAAACAGTACATTAAACTGAACTGTGAAAACCAAAAAGTTTTTACCCTCAGCTCTTTTGTTTTTTTAATCATCAGTTCTTTAGTTACTCGTTTTCCTGTTTCATTTCAGATTGTGAGGGAACTTGCTGTTCTTTCTGGTTACAGTTTTTAAGTGTCTGACAGTGTTTGCTAGCTCTGTGCTTGTCTCTGTGCTTACTGTTGTACATTAAATGAAGTCAGAGGTGCCTGCGTTCAGTGGCGCTGCTACACGTGACTGTTAGTGTTTCTAGAGATTTGTTTTCTGATGCTTGTATTGGGAAATGAGGAAGTTTCTACATATTCCATCTGTGAAGTGAAAGGACAGTAAATGTTATGAAGGTTTGTAAAATGAATTGAGCTCTTTGTGTTTGAAGTATCTTCTGTGGATACATTTTGTACAAAACAAACTAAATGAAAGTGAACTGCTGGTGTTGTGTGTTTATGAAAACAGCTTTAACTGAAAGTCTTTCAATTTGACCGTAAAGTAGAATCAAACCTCATAATTCATCACAGCTGTACTGTACGTTTAAACTGATTTTTCTAGCTTCATGAATTTATTAAAGTATCAGTTTAAAGATCTTCCAGACATGTGATAAGGGCAGATTTTATGGTCCAGTGTAAGATCCAGGAGGAAGTTTAAACCTGCAGAAAAATTGAATACACAGCAGTCCTGTAGTACTTCTGTAAAGGGCTGTTTAAACCAAGAACAAAAGCCCTTTTTACCTTTATATGTATTCTGATATTAAAATTGTTTTACATTAAACAAACCTTATTCTTGATATACTACCTCTATTACTAAGTATTGAAATATCAAAATGTTATATAATAAGATTATGAACAAAGAGAGATACAAACTTCAAAAAAATTCATAAGATGCTATTAACTGCAAATTCACTAAACCTATTTCAAAGAGTTTGTTCTTAGCATGGTATTGGTTACTAAGCTGTTCTATGACAATCAGTTTCACTTAAGTCTTCAAAAAAACAAACATTCAATTTATTTGAATATACTGCAATTTATTTTTTTTTAAAGACAGCAAGTGTACAAAACAGTTTTGATTTCTGTAACACACAGCATGTGATTGTAATATTGTACGTGTAGCTTACAGCAAAAAATATATAAATGAAAAATACTTAAGCACCACCCCGGTCAGCTCATCTAATCTTTCAAAACATACACAGCTGCAGCATTTTCTAGCCCCTGATCCAGCACTATCACACTTTGCAACCCCAAAGCTCAGATAAAGGGGCAATAAATAAAGAGGTAATTGGGTTCTTTTAGTTACGAAGCCCTTTATTAAGGAGTCATTATAAACTGACCGTGGTAACAGTAGACCTTCTACATTTCATAAATTAACAGTCAAACAGTAAATGCAGTTAAACAGTAAAGGCAAAGGTTATTTGGTCACTTATCTGCTAAGATGACTCAAAACTATTGACCAGTGCTGACCACGTGTATCACCTCATCTATTTTACCACTGATTAACAATCAATGGTGAAACAGACGTGTTTGTCTGACTTCAGTACTAAAACGTCAAACTTTATTTCTTATAATATTTAAACATAAAAAGAGAAAGCTCAAAAAGCATGCTGTAACTCTGTGTGTAATGCTGAATCTGTGTGTATTACTTCTCAAAGTAATAGCAAAATACACACAAAATATATTTTGTAATATATGAATGAAAAAAGCACATTCATTTTGTCCAATATTAAAATAGTTGCACTATTTATTTAAAAAAAAACTCACGGAGGATATCTAAATAAAAATGAGAACATTACGAGGAAGCTGCCATTCTCAAACTCTGAGAGAGAGAGAATGTTGTGTTTCTTGCTGCATTAATTGTGTTTTTCATCAGCATGGCTACAGTCATGGGTCCAACACCACCCGGAACTGGAGTAATATAGCTGGCCTTCTTTCTCACACCTGTGGACACATATTAAAAGTGTTGTCTGGGGTGTGTCTTTATATAATGACGACCAGTCAACTCAAAACTACAGTGTGTACACCAAGTTTGGCAAATGAGACCAATCAACAGAATTCTGACTGAGTCAATGAATGATGGTCAACAACAGAGACTGTATTAAACAAATATTCAATTAACCCAGAATGTCAGGCAAGTAACTTTAATAACAACACCTTTGTTCTTACCTTCAAAGTCCACGTCACCAACAAGTTTATTTTTGCCAGTCAAGGGGTCAAATATTCTGTTGATGCCGACATCTATGACAGCTGCTCCTTCTTTTATCATATCAGCAGTGATGAGGTTGGGAATACCTGCAGACAGACGTGAAGAATCAGTCTGTGAGTTTGTGACTGAAGAATGGAACAGTTCTGCTGTCAAAGCAGTAAATGTGAAACAGTTTTAAGGTAACTTTGTAGTTGAACTGGTACCGGCAGCAGCGACGATGATGTCAGCAATCCTGGTGTGTTGTTGGAGCTGTTCTTTGGGAGTGTAACGGTGAGAGATGGTCACTGTGGCATCACCTAAAACAAGAGGCCGGACAGGAAGAACTCTTACTGCCATTTATAATGCCAGAAATGACCTTAGCTTGTGGAAACAGACATGCATAAAAGCATCGACTCCAACTGACCTCCAGGTCTTTCGTGTCGCCCGTCTGTGTGGAGCAGCATTGCGATGGGCATCCCCACATTCTTAGAGCGTCCAGCGACCACAACGTTCCTGCCTAGTGTCGGTATTCCTGAGGGAACCGACAGATTCAGTTAATGTAACACTGACAGCCACTTACAGCCTTCCACACTGACATGAACAAATTCCAGTCTGAGTGCATTGCATCTGACAGTATCCACTAACTGACCAATCATCCTGCAGCTTCAAATGAATGAATGAATAGCTACAACAGAAGCCGTGTGAGCAGCCTGTACATCACATTACAGTTAGCAAACAATTTCAGTTAGGGATGCACAAAACCTCCCATTTACATCTTCACTAGTCTGAGAGCAGTTTGTACAAAGCTGTGTGTTCTTGATTAAACCGTGTGTACCTGTACGTTTGATAATCTCCCACACCCCCCACGGGGTGGCAGGCAGCACAGTCGACTGATCCAGACACATACGGCCAACATTGACCACATGGAAACCGTCGACGTCTTTCCTGGGACACACGGCGTTACACACACGCCGCTCATCAATGTGATCTGATCATGACAGAGAAGAACATCAGACATCTGCCTGCAGGAAAGTTCTCTGAAAGCAATCCTTCAGTCTGAAACACTCAGAGAACATTCACACTAAAGATGACACACATAGGAATAACGACATAAAAACAGTTTTAAGGGTATGAAAAGAGCCAGAAGACCAGAATGGATTTTCAGAAGCACAAATGAACACATGAAACCTGCCCAGAACTAGCACATGAACACAGCTACTGTTCTGCTGACATACCAGGAAGAGGCAGCTGCACCAGAAGACCGTCCACTGTCTGATCCGAGTTCAGCTTGTCAATCAGTTCAATTAGTTCCTCTTCACTGATACTGGAGGGTTTCAAAATGCTCTCACTGCTAATACCTACAGAACACGATAGAACAGACAGACAGACAAAGATTATTTAAACATTCATTTAGGAATTAATAAAAAAACTCATGGAAATAGGTATAAAAGTATTTATGGGAAAATGCATGTATTCCAGTTCAGGCATAAAGGCTTCTGCGTAATCACATTTGCTTGTATGAGTGTCTATAGGTGTGTGAAAGAGTCATATATAAACTTACACGCTCAAAATAGATCCACTTACACAGCAAACAGTGGGAATCTACCCTCCTGCCCTACATAATACAACACTGAAGCCAGCCAGACTAGCTCAGGTCATGTATGCTTTTAAAGGATCAGTGCATTAAAAAAAGCATTAAAAATGTATTTCAAGTTGGTAAAACTTAAAAACTCTTATATTTGAGCTTTTCTTTAGCAGTCTCCCTTTTTGGCTGTGTCAACAGTGAACAGCTCAAATCTGACATAGGTGAGAATGCATGCATGCGTGTGTGTGTATGCGTGTGTGTGTGTGTTCTTACCCACTTCAGCTGCTGCGCGGGTTTTGTTAAGGACGTAAGAGTGACTGGCTGGATTGTCTCCCACTAATACTACACTCAGATGAGGTCGTCGGTTTCCAGCAGCAACCCACTCGTCCACATCAAAACGCACCTCTTTGCAGATCTGACGGGCCAACTTCCTGCCTGAGATGACCACAGCATCTGGTCTAAAAAAACAGGTCAAAGTTTTACTACAACACGAAATCACTCCAAACACAAGTATGATCACTGAAAAACTAAGTAGAAATTTATCATAACAATCTTCACCTATAATAATTTATCATCATAAAATAATTTATCATCACCTACAATAATTTAAACCTATAAAAGTGAGAAGCTCAAGAGCAGCTTCTACTCTCAGACCACCAGACTCCTGAACACACACATCACACACTGTAAACACTCTATTCACCTGAACACTGAACCTCAACATGCTCTGTCAAAACTCTGCGTTCTTTTCATCTTCATTTTAGTTTTCACATTTCAGCATTAATTCAGTCTTCCGGGTATTTTGCATCTTTGTTTGCACAGTCTACAGAGTTGACCACATTTCACTACAGGCTGTATGCTTATATAACCGTCTATGTGACAAATAAAGATGTAAGGTGTTACACAAACCCTCTAACAGCCCACCAGTGACAGAGAGTCAGAAGTGTGTACAGTCATGCAAATGCTTTTGTGATGCAGTTTACTGTAAATCAAACACTGCTTACAAATAGCTGCTCTTTACGGTCATTCTAAACAGTGTCTGTAGTTAAATGGAAGATCTCTGTCATGTATTTAAATCATGTGACATTCACTAAACTGCACTGCATATTTTGGATGTTTTTCTTATTAAACACACCTGATTCAAATGATCAGTGTTACTACAGACTTTCACTTATAAACTCAGCTGGGTGTGTCAGATGGGCATATGATATGACATGGGGGCGCAGAGTAAGGTTAGGGGTCCTGGTCCCAATAACCAATCGTTTTTAATTTATTGCAGAATGAAGTATATAAATTACCATGTAAACATTACTGTATCCAACGTGATACAATAATAAAGATAAAAATAAGTAGCCTATGATCAGAATAAAAAAGACTGCAGGACATCACCGACAACATTAAGCATTACATATTATTCTGAATTAAAAAGCGGAATGTGCTGAACTTGCGCTGTCAAGCATTGAGCATCATTAGATTAGATTAGAAATGACAACAGCTGCAGTCAGACACAACATTTTGCCGTATTACATCAGCCGTCTGTAGCCGGCGTAGTATCAAATCCCACTCCCCGTAAAATTACGACTCCCTGTTTCTCCCTACTATGGGTAGAAGCAGATGTGGGGCGGGCTTTATACATATACACCAATCAGGTAGCAACCTCCCAGTGTGTACACCAATCAGAAGCTGGGAGTCGTAATCTTACGGGGAGTCGAATTTCGTTACAGCAACTCGAGGCGCACCATTTATTCTGCCACGTAAAGCGGCGTTTGTGCGTTACATAATAAGTAAAACACCAAAGCGATTAAAGGTTCGTCCCGTTACCCTGTTAGTTATGACGGTTAGAACGAAACAGTATAATGACAACTGAATGGTTACTGATCACCGGTTTACAAGCTTCCGGTACATCCGACAACCAGTTTAACCACAGCGGAGCAACGCTGTAAAAGTCAACGTGACACATCACTGCAATGTTATACACGCTGCTGAAATAAATCAACAACTAGTGATAATTGTATCTGCAGAAGAAACATGACCCGTAACAGCACGACACGTACCTCGCAGCAGACATATGAAAACTGCATGACTGATGATGGGAAAACTGACAGAGTTTCCGCAGCACTCGGAATACAGCCATTAATGTGTGTAAGGCAAATAAAACAAGTCTTTAAAACTATAAACACTGTTTAAACAGATGAATAAATCCCGACATAAACCGGCAAGAAGGTGTGCAAGCGAACAATCCGTGAGTTTTTAACCCCGATGGCCCCATGAATGCTTGCGTCACTAAGTGGGAGGAGCCACGACAATAGACTATGTCCCTATTTATTTGATATTTTAATTTCTTTCTTTTTTATTTTTTATATTAATTTTATTTTCTGTAAACTCTTTTTCATTTATAATTAATTATCTGGATGTCATTTAAAAACATGCCTGTAAAGTGCTACAGAATACACTAATGGCCCTTTTTACTTATTTTTCTGTAAACCCTGTTTTTTATTGTATTGGTATCTATTTGGATGTCCCGTTATTCTTGTAAATGAGTTTGTTAAGCGTTTACGCCCTTGACTGGAGATTGCGCATGCGCAGTTCCACTACAAACGCTTCTGGCAGCCATAGATTTAATGTACTATAACAACTGTTTGGCGGTTGTTATAGTAACAAAAAGATACAAAAGCTATGCAAGACCTATACAAAAATTAAAAATAGCACATTTTCATAATTGCACTACATTTCCACAGTGAGTGTACTGCACATAGTTTACACTGTAAGTGTATTAATGTAACATTAATGTAAGAGCATATGAGATTCAATCAGTCTGTGCTTCATGTATCAGCAGTGCAACAGCCAGCATGTCTGCGTATTGTTAATGTGAGTAATCTGATAGACTGTGTAAAGAAGCTATTTTTTGTGCAGTCTCGCACCACATGCTACTGTACCGTTTGCCAGAGGGCAGGATTTAGCATGGGTGGGGTAGGTGGTGTCACTGATTATTTTGGTGGCTCTGCTAAGGCGGTGTGACAAATGTAGTTCCTGTATGGACAGAAGGAAGGTCCTGATGATTTTCTCTGGAGTGATTTCCGGTTTGCGGCCGTGCAGCTGTTAACAGACTGAGAGGCTGCCGGTCAGGACGCTCTCGTGTTGATGTAGCACTTACACATTGTATAAATAAATGAGGCTATTAATTAATTTATAAAATAACACATGGGACAATTTAACTATGGACACTGCGCTATCTGTACGCACTGCTTCGAACCCGAAGCAGTCACGTGATTGTGTGAGGACCCGAATCTTCAGACGTCACTGATCACGTGGTTATGGCAAGACGAATCAAGCTCCGGTGCTTCACTGCGAGATGTTTCATTATATCGAAGCGCCGGTGCTAAACGGCACATCACTAGTTATTACCAAGCAATTGTAATAATAACCAAGGCGTTACTTCAGTTGATCACAGATTGTAGCGTCTGCACACAGTTACGCGTTTAATTGTGGCTGCTGCGCAGTTACTGGCAGCCAATCACAGACACTTCCTGAAAGCGACCGCGCGTCAGCCACGCCCACAATTATTATTCGAGCTGTAAAAACTTGTAATAACACTTCTGTGAGGTTTTCATGGCCTTTGAGAGTTAACTGTGTAATTACACGATTCGTTTGTCTTCTAACGGTAATTTTCTAACGGAGACAAAATCCGGAGATGAGTTTCTTATTGTAAGTATTTTGGCGACCTAACAGTTTATTGCGTGTTCTTTGTATCCGTAATGGTGATTTGAGATTATTTGTCACTAACACTTCATTTCTGACAGCATCTATATCAATGGAAGATCATCAGGGGAAAAATAAACGACATTTTAATGTTCTGCTAACATTACCTTCTCAAAGCTCACATTTCCGGTTGACATGTCTGTTCCTGTGTGCAGAGCATGTAAACATTTCTCCTGTGCACTGACTCTTGATTTTTGTTCATGGAGAACGTTTAAATCTTGTGATTTTTTTGTTTCTAATCAGTTCTCATAAAGTCATGGCGTATCAAGTTTTGAAGGCCCTGTGAAACACCATCTTCCCGTGTGTTTCTAGCAGACTGAAGGGTGTGACGCTATATGTTGACTTTGTCTTTTAGTGGAAGTCGTTCGTCCAAGACCTTCAAGCCTAAGAAGAACATACCAGAAGGCTCACACCAGTATGAGCTGCTGAAACATGCTGAGGCCACACTGGGCAGTGGCAACCTGCGGGCTGCTGTGATGCTGCCGGATGGAGAAGACCTCAATGAGTGGATCGCTGTCAACAGTGAGTTTGTTTGCAGGGACAACTGTGTTTGCAGGGACAACTGTGTTTGCAGGGACAACTGTGTTTGCAGGGACAACTGTGTTTGCAGGGACAACTGTGTTTGCAGGGACAACTGTGTTTGCAGGGAAAACTGTGTTTGTCGGGAACGTGACGACCAGCAGCTAATATCTCATGCATTTATCTTTAGCTGTGGACTTTTTCAACCAGATCAACATGCTGTATGGCACCATCACTGAGTTCTGCACAGAAACCAGCTGCGCAGTCATGTCTGCGGGACCCAGGTAAACACACCCCGTACCTTCATTGCCTCATGTTTACTTGCTGCTGGTGATAGTTTGAACAGTTCCTGCAGACAAGAGTGTCTTATTAAGTGATTTGTCCACTTTTAGTTAGGAATGTTGTAATGTGTTTCGTTTTGATATTTGTGGCATTGTGAGGTTCTGTAGCTGCCCATCTTGGTCAGGACACTTTTGAAAAAGATATTTTTAATCTCAGAAAGTTTATTTTTCTGGTTAAATAACGGACAATAATTGTAAACGGACATATTAACAGTAATGTGTATTTAAAACCTTTTTTAAAACAAAAAGTGGATATGTTTTAAAACCATGTTCTTGCTCCACACATTACCAGGTATGAATACCACTGGGCAGATGGCACCAACATAAAAAAACCTGTCAAGTGTTCGGCCCCCAAGTACATTGACTACCTGATGACCTGGGTTCAGGACCAGCTGGATGATGAAACCCTATTTCCATCAAAGATTGGTCTGTTGGACTTAGAGTAACCTTATCATATCAGGCTCAGTGGTGTTAAGAACATTTACATTGCTGTAGTGGTGTTTCTGTAACACTTGACCCAAGTCTGCCTCTCTTCAGGTGTTCCTTTCCCAAAGAACTTCACGTCAGTGGCCAAGACTATTCTGAAGCGTTTGTTCAGGGTGTACGCTCATATTTACCACCAGCATTTTGACTCGGTCATGCAGCTCCAGGAGGAAGCCCACCTCAACACCTCCTTCAAGCATTTCATCTTCTTTGTGCAGGTAAGAGCAGAACCGTATGAACCTGCCGCCATTTCAGACCCTGATGCATACGATGAGAGAATCAAGCAGTAATTATTCTTTATTATCTGGGCAACTCTTTCTTAGCTGCTGG
>JAZGTK010013809.1:0-14099 GCA_036877625.1 Ambastaia sidthimunki | reverse complement strand
CTACATCACTGCCTGCAACAGTGACTGCAGTGCTGCACACCTACATCACTGCCTGCAACAGTGACTGCAGTGCTGCACATCTACACCATTGCGCTCTTTCCAGTGTAGAAAAGTCCTTTAGTTCTGTGTACACATCTGGATGGTTCTTTTTCTTTGTCATGGATTCAGATGATTGCATTTAAGCAGACACAAAAATTCCTCTCTCATCAGGAGTATTGAATGCTGGGAGTGACTGAGGAGGATTTCGCAGTGATATAGAGGTGTATTTGGTTAGCCAGGGTTGGGTGTCTGGACAAGGTCCCTAAGCTGTTTTATAGTTTAACCAGCCTTGACTTGTTGGATGGTGACATGTATCTGCTGACTAGCAGGATCAGCGCTTTAAGCTCCAGTCTGATGCTTGAAAGACTTTTGGCATGTGCTGGTGCCTGCGTTTTTCACCCTTGACTGAAAGCATATGCTGTGTACAGTTTTAGTGAGACAGGGTGAGCTTGTGTGATGTGTGTTAGTTTGTGTGTAACAGACAGTGTGCGTATGTGCTGGTATGTGAATGTGTGTGTGTGTGTGTCCATAGGTTCCTAGCCATTTCCCACACATCTGGCAGTGCTTGGCTTCTTCAGGTGAATCATGTCTCTTGGGAGGTGTGTGGGGTCTCAGAATGTGTGTGTGAAATGGGAGACTGACTTGCAGCATTGTGGCATCTGCGGTGTGGCAGGAAGTATGCGAATCCGTCTCACAGTTTATTCAGATACCACATGCTCTTCTAATTCCACTCGATAGCCCTGGCCCTCCCTGACAATTCTCAGCCCCTAAAACCTAAAGTCACTCATGTTGATGAGTGCATTCAGCTAACCAGTAGTGACAAAAGCAGAGGGAAATTTTAAACAGGACAAGAACAGAAAAACAGTAGCAGAGGTATGTTTAATAGTGACAAGGCTTTTTTTGCCTGGCCAACCAACTTCTCATGACCAAAAGCAGCTTTCACGCCTGCAAGCCCCAACATACATCAGCTGCCTGGGGCAGTGCATGCCTGCGTTTGTGATCAACAGATAACTGCAACCCTTCATAAGCATTGTGGCCAAAACGTGTACAAAATTTCTCAAAATGTAAAATGAAAAGTCAGTTTAATAAAATAAAACTCGAATGAGAGATTGGATAGAAAAAAATGCTAACCCTAAACTTAAACTGTCAAATTAAGGAAAGATAGAGAAGCCAGTTTAGATTTGTCAACATAATCTACAGTGAATAACTTTCTAGTCTCTTTCTGTATTGCACACATTGTGAAGATTGTTTGTCTCTTAGTGTGTTAGCAGGTGCAGGGAAGCTGTTTTAGGGGGAAAGGGTCACGAGTGTTACAGGAGAATTAAGTGACGTGAGTTTAATCACCAGTCGAGAGGATGGAGGCACGGAACACCAAATACATTTCATACTAAAACAAGGTCCACACATTGCCACACAGGCACCTGCAACACCCTGAAAGAGTGCATATATAGATTTACATCTTCTTAGTTTGTAAAATATGCTTCCACAGGGTTTTAAAAAATACTGTTTTGTCTCATAATTGCTTATCTGTTAACAATCATAGAATATCTTTGTCAGATCTTACATAATACTAGTAATGAATAACATTTAATGCATTTACCAGCTACTAAACACAATCAGTGTGTCTACAGGTATTTATTGTGTGTACTTCACTTTACTTTTTTACATTTCTTATGTATATTTCCTATGTATATGTATTCTATGTATCTTCCTAAAATTGATAGTTTGTGTATGTGTGTGTGGGAGGAAGACATGTAATTAAGTGTTCTGTGTGTGTGTGTGCAGAGTGACAGTGACACTAACTGGTGTGTGTGTGTGAGTGCTGTGAGGGTGAACCGCTTGGGGCATGGATGTGCACTGTTTGCCTGGTAATACTGAACGCTGTCCCTGCTGAAAGATTCCAGAAGCTTCTTCTCCTCACAGGGCTCCTGGGTCATGCATTTGTCATCATGACCTCTGACCCCTTAGGCCAGCATGGCAGCAGGAATGTAGGAGATATTTACGCTGTTGAAACTGATGGAGTCCAGGTGGCCGTTTCAATTTCTCTCTCTCTCTCTCTCTCTCTCTCTCTCTCTCTCCTTTTCTTTCTCCTTTTCTCTTAATATTCCTGTATATTCTTTATTTGTCTTTCATTATTCTCTATATACCTATACCTTTATTATCTTGCTATATTTTCTATATATTTTTGTTTATTGTCTGTAGTTGGTTTACTTGTTTTTATGTGTAAGAACCCACAGTTTTAATTCTATTTGCACAATTGTATTTTCAGAGTTTTCATTATAAAATGATGAAAGAAAAACTGTGCCAGTATTGTCAGTGTGTGTTTTGCTGCATATTTGTCCCACCTACACTGTGATGCTCCATCTATCACTCTACAGTCATCTACTGATGGCTTTCTGAAGTGCTCTCTAACTTCTGGAAAGTTTTCCATCACCCTCCCCTTTTAAAAGGCCATTAAACTGTTTTGTAATGCAAACGGTAATTCTAAAGAGACCAAACAGGTGTCCGATGTGCAGCAGCGTGTCTAATGTAGCTATTACATGGACAACAGCAGATTATCATAAAAGCATCTCTCCTTAATGTGGACTGAACTGATCAATAGTACACTGGTGATGAGACACACACTCACAAACACACACACACACACACACACACACACACACACACACACACACACACTGCAGACTGGAACTGATATGTGCTACACTTTATTAATCCCCTCTAGTGACCTGACCTGACACACACACACACACACAAACACACAAACATAAACACTAAGCCCTTAACCTATTCATCACAGAAAACCTGCTATTTTAGATTTTAAAAATCTTTGACAACACAAGCCAATGCCAAAGATCTTATACAATGTCAACACATGCCAAAAAAAGTCAGCACAAGGTCAAAATTGACTGATTTTACACGTTCGGTCCCCATAATGTTGTGCATACCAGGACCAGACACACACTGTCAATTTGTGGTAAAAAGGCCTTTATGGGTCTGTTAATCTAAAATGAAACAAATTTCAGAAGCGTTCATTGTTCAGATAAGAGTAAGAGATCAGGTCTGGATTAGACTCTGAGTATGGGATTGGGGTTCTGTCTCTGCATACATCTGTAGGTGCGTCGCCTGAAGCCAATTTCTGTTACTCTGTGAGCAGATAGATGAGAGAGGTCAGAGGTCATCCTGCTCCTCCATAGCCATCTGACGTGACTTCTCTCTGAAAGTGCCATGGCAGTTTGGTTTGAATATAAGGGCTTTTCGTGGCTAACATGGCCTACAGCTTGTTCAAAGACAATATTTTTAGATCCACTATGAAGAGAAACTGCTCTTTGCTGCTCTCAGCATTTTTGAAGTACTCTCTGCAGGCACAAAGCTTTTACTCATATCTTTCTGGATTAAAATGATTCTCATTAAACCACTATGAACCATTTCATCGCTTCAATGAAGTGAGGGCAAACTTATTTAACATGCTTTGTTGAGTTTGATGTAGCATGTGTGTCCTGTTTTAAGTGAAATAAAAAAATTATGAAATGCTTAGACTTTTTTTTTGCACCACATTTTATACTTTCAAAACATTATGTATTAAAAAGAGAAACTTTTCTTCGAGCGCTGCAATAAGATTTTTGAGGTGGGGCAATATATATATATATGGATAATGTAGGTTAAAGCGATCTGCATCTGCAGTAAAGCATTTACTCTAAAAGGCCGTAACACTGCCCCCAAACTCCTTTTTTTAAATACAAATATGTGGTTGGAATGTGAAACGGTACTGAATTAGTCCTTGCTAATGCATTATGTTAACTGGTTTTGTAAAAGCTGAAAATTATTTAAATGAACATATTCAGGTCAAAACATTCAGTCATGACAACATTTCCTTTAATACAGTATATGTAGGATCCATGTAGAAGTCTTACAACACTAAACTGGAATGAAATGTATGCTTTTAGTTAATTTGTAAAAAATAGTTTTCTACATTTTGCTTTACAAATAGAACATTAGTTTCATTTGCAGGTGAACTGATGGGTTTCCATGTGCAAAAAAGAATCCAGCAATAAGAAGTTGTGTGTTAGACTGACTGCAGACAGCCTCAGGCTGAAGACCAGCAAAACCAATTCTGCCTTTTAAAAGGCTATCTTACAAACAGCAGCTCTGCAATCCAGCCAATTTCCGCATGTTGATTTGATAAGCATCCTCTGGGTCTCCCTGGACGACTGAGAACTTCCCATGTGTGACTTCATAAAATTTGCCTCTTATAAATAAAGCTTTGATCTTCTGTAAGTAATACAGATTTAACTGAATATTTCAAGCTTTATTAGTTACACAGTAACAGTTCCTGTCATATTGCTTGTAAATTTGCTGTTTAGAGAGAGGTGATGCTCACTTATGTTGTGTGTCTGAGCGTTAAACTTGTTTGAACCTGCTTTGTAATTGATTACACGTAGCATGTTTTTACCTGCAACTTAATTGGTGTATTAAAAATGTTTCATTTGAACCTTGGGGTCACCTCATCAGCACGTTTTCGGTGTGCTTTATTTTCATACACTGTAAGGCACAGTTGCCTTTCCCAGTATATTTACTGAAATGCTCTTTAATTATGTGCTTTAAGGTTCATTTAAAACCATTTCTATTGTTGATACTTAGGGTTAGGGTTAGCAGTTGACAATTGAGCAAAATGAACAATTAAGAAAAAGAGAAACAGGTTTTTGGAAAGAAAGAATTTCAAAATTTAAGATGAGTTTTTTCCTATATTAAAAGACGGGATATGGAAAACATAAGATGTCAGTTTAAACTTAAGATTCTTGTGAGCAAAATGCATTGCTGGATTTGATCAGAGGTTGTTCACACACACACTATCCAGTGCTAGAGTGTGTCTTGTGCTGGGCTGCATTGATTTAATGCATTACTCAACTGCTGGGGAAAGAGGGGTGAGGTAGAGAGACTGTCTCTCTTGACTGCATTAGGAGCTTCTAGCCTTTGTGATTCCTTTTGATCAAATCTCTGTGTGAGACACGTGTCATGCCCTCTTCCAGCCAGCTGTGAGGGGACTGGCCCGCCACCCAGTGGGGGAGGGGTGTGTGCTCCTAAGGTGAGAGGCGGGTGGGAGGGTCTCATTCCTCTCTCCAGCGCCCAGCACACACTCATCCCGGACATTCACACATACTCACACAGGCCTGTGGACACACAGCAGTACATCTGTCGATTGCGGGAAAGTGTGTGTGTGACTGTGCTGTGAGTGATGGATCTCTCGCAGTAGAACTTGTACAGACAGGAGCGTCTGCTGGTATGGCAAAGTGCTCGAAACTTCAGTCTGATCAAAATGTCTGAGGTAAGAACTTTTGTTTCTTTCTTTCCTTCAGAGAAATGAAATTAAAACAAAGATGTTACTTGTGTAGAGACACAATTTTAAGGTTAAAGAAAACCTCTTTTTTAAAGTTTGTCATGGGCTGCTGTTCTTTGCCATGTGTGTTGGCAAATTTTACTTTATGTTGCTTCTTCTAATAGTGTACAGGACAGATTATGAATATATGAATTATATAATAACCACGGATTATATACCAGCTATTTTTCAGACATTAAATTAATAGTTATTTCTATTTATTTTGTTACCAGATATTTGATAAGAAACTTTATAGTGAGATAAAAATGAGATGAGATATGCGTCGCCTGGCTGTCCAATGGAATGTAATTCTGAAGTATTTGTTTGTACAGCCATAATGCAACATTTAACCATGCTGAGTAAAGAAGAGACAGTGTGTGTGTAACAAAAAAAGCAGGATATTATTAAAAGTCTATTAGTAAAGGACACATTCACAGCGGCTCAATTGAAGATGTCTGTTGATGGGATCTTTGGCAGAAATGGACAACAAATTCCACTAAAGCAATCTGACTTCCTGGCAGTCTTAAGCAGACTCCTCTAACCCAGTCCGAGTGGTGATGAGCTTGTGTCCCGCAGTGGGACTAAGACCCTGTTTCTGGGCGGGCAAACAAAGTTAATGGCCCTGGGCTGTAAAACCTTTGTGTGTGTGGGTGGGTGTGTACATGTGCTTGTGTCTGTGTTTATTTGTGCGGTTCATTATGTTTATGATAATCGGTCACAGCTTTTTGGTACTATAGGTCTGAAATTAATATTGGTTGCATATACTTTAAACTTTGTGGTTCTGGTAGCGCTACAAACTTGCTCAGTTTTACATTGTAAAATGTAAATTTATTTTAAAAAAAAAATTCTACATGAGCAGATAAATTTACACATTATGATACTTTTTTTTTTAGCATAATACATTTTTACACATCTTTAGTTATGTCAAGAAATTTCATTACTTGAAATATTCACACTGTCAGACATTAAATTAATTAACAAATTAAGATCAAATGCAGTGTGTGAATTTTTGCCATGTTTGTAGTTCTGCATTTCATGTTTGTGTGAAGACCAATTTAATATTTGAAATTCTCATTCGTCATAAAATTCATAAATTAAAATGTCTGAAAATCTGCATTATAGTGCATTCAGAATGAAACATGTCAGCCTGCTTTTTATTTCAGCAAATTCACTTTGCCTTTGTTTGGTATTTTGTACTTAAAGAAAAAAACAATAACAACAATTAAATCAGTAAAAAGCATTAGTTGTTTCTGATCAAAAACTCATTCAAAATGTATTTTAGAAGATTATTTGATGCATTGTTATTTATGTTTTATACTCTAATAATTCTTGCAATAAGAATACACATTATAAGTTTTATATGTCCATAGCTAATTGTTTTTTTGTGTGCCTTTAAGTTTCATGTTCATGTCATTTTCTTGTTTTCTTGTCTTGTTAATCAAATAACAACCACAGGCTTGTCTGCTTGTTTCTTTAAAGTTCCAGGAGGAGAACATAAATTAAATGTAGGCTGGTGTCTCATTGCACTGTTAAGGCAGTGTAAGACGTGGGTCATGTAAATTGATCATGAAAGTGACTTCTATTGTAATTCTGTACATTCTGACACCATCATCAAGATTTCTGTGTAAAGTGTCGATAATTATTATAAAATGAGACCAAACTCTATTACTGTAACCTTGCAGTAATATATACAATGATATACTGTAAATACGCTGTGAATAAGTCTAAATGTCTGAGTTAATGGATTTTAGTTTTAATATTTGCTATGACAGCAGCACTGGAGCTGTATGGACAGAACCTGAAGATCCATTATGTTCTCCAGCATCATCTGAGAATCTTTTAAAGATCATCTGACCTTTTGTGTAAGAAATTAGGACCATCAGTGTCTTAATATGGTGGAATCATACAAATGTTATGCTATATTTTCTTTCTAAAAACCTAAATCTCTTTAATTTACGGTTTAAAAAAACTYWYTAGATCCTTTTAGATCCCATATATAATTTTTAGTTTATTYGCGAACAAACGASTTYAWTGACAARTKTRTRYAAAATGACATTAGCATGGAATGTAATTCCTTTTCCAATAAGCTCAGGATATGTGGATGTATGTGTGTATTGACATTATCACTGTGTGTGATTGTGTGTGACAGGCTATTTGCTGCACTGTTGTGAACTGCAGTTGTGACAGTTTTAAACCTGGTAAACTGAGACGCAGACTGTGTGAACACTGTAAACATGGCTGGGTTGCCCACGGTAAGTTTAATACAATAATACATTTACTATTTTAACACTTTCTATTATCATTGCAGTCTCTGTTTCTCTCTCTCTTTCATATTTTACTGTTTATAGTACAATGTTTAAGTTTTTTTGCAGGTGATTCCTGATCTTACCTTCCTGACAAAGAACATTCTTGTTGTAATATTTGTGACTAACCTAAACATGGAGATACAGAAACAACTTTATTGAACAACATATATAGCACCTTACTATAGCAATCTTGTTAAATCATCAAAATGCTCTTAAATCTGTTATTTCAAAAACAATCCTGATACCAGTTTATTTGAAAGACCACTGTTTAGTGCTATCATACTATTTCTGCATGTGTGTTTTGCAGCTCTTAGTAAGTTGAAGGTTCATCACATGTACCAAGGAAGCCAGGTGGAGATTGTTCACTCCAACGTGGTGTTTGATATCTGTAGTTTAATGCTTTATGGGACACAGGCAATCCCAGTGCGTCTGAAGATCCTGCTAGACAGACTCTTCAGCGTCCTTAAGCAAGAGGAGGTCATTCAGATCCTGAACGCTCTAGATTGGACTCTGCAGGACTACATCCGTGGTTATGTGTTGCAGGTGAGCTACTACTCTCTTCATTCACTGGCCTCTGATGCTGGTTTATTTTTTAGCAAACATACTTCAGTGTGAGGTGGTAATTCATTCTTCTTAATTCACTTCTCCAAAACCTAGCGGTGACCCACCAAGATTTTAAAGTTATGTTTGCTTATTAAATATTCAGGTTCTTGAATTTAATTCATGGTAGTTCCTCTGGTGAAGAATGTAAAGTTAAAGCCTCTTCAGACCTCCAGATGAATGCTGTATGATGAAATATTAATTCTGGTTACAACATGAAGCTACTGCATGACTTTCAAAGCCTGCTGGCACTCAAAAGTGATTACAGGAGGACTGAAAGACTCGCCCAACTCCTCTCTGATCTCTTCCCTCCCCTCCCACTCTGACAGGGAAACCCGCATCATCTAAATGAAGAAAAATTACACTCTAGAATGAATCACTCTACTGAAGTAATGAGACCTCATGCATTAGATGTATGGATGACTTGTTATTTAGGAAACTGTCAGTCTGTCACAAGTTATATATTTTATTTTTTTTTACAACTCAAATGCCCTAAAATTTCATAATTCAAATAATATTTCTTGTGTGTGTAGGATGTAGCTGGTAAGGTGTTGGATCGCTGGGCCATAATGACCTTTGAAGAAGAAATTGTTACGCTGCAGCAGTTCTTGCGTTTTGGGGAGACAAAATCCATTGTGGAGCTGATGGCTCTGCAGGATAAGGAGGGACAGGCAGTTGTTGTTCCAACCACTAGGACCAATTCAGACATCCGCAGCTTCATTGAAAGCAGCATGCAGCGCTCTGTACGGCTCCCTGCTAAAGCAGAAGCACCCAGCTGTAGTAACGGACACCATTTTGAGACGCTAGTGAACAGTATGACCCTCATGGTGCCATTTCAACTTCTGAATTCTGTTCCAGCTCCTCTGTTAAGCTCAAACACTGATTCCAACTGCCAGGAGGCACAAACCAAACACGAGGCTTCAGAAATAACCCTTGACAATGGTGCTTCATTCAACACTGGACCTGCAAGGGCAGAGGCAATGATGGACATGGACTCTACAAAGATGGAATCAGAGGAGTTCACTGTGAGTGGAAACTCCTCGCCCTCCACCCCCTGCACGCCCTCTATCACTTCTGAAATCACACAGATGTCTCCTGAGAACAAGATACGGTGTGCAGAGAAAAGTGGAACCATGAAGAAGGGCCGTGTGTTCTGCAGTGCCTGTGAGAAAACATTCTATGATAAAGGCACACTGAAGATACACTATAATGCTGTTCACTTAAAGATCAAACACAAATGCACCATTGAAGGCTGCAACATGGTGTTCAGCTCTTTGCGCAGTCGGAACAGGCACAGTGCCAATCCAAATCCACGGCTGCACATGCCAATGAATCGTAATAATCGAGACAAGGATCTGCGGGGCAGCCTGAGCCCGCAACAGGAGGAAGGGGTCGAGAGCAACAAGAGGGAGTTTGGATCTGAATCAGAGAGTAGGACAGTGTCTAGTTTCATCATTCGTAACTCAGAACACAAACTGCATAACTCTTTCTCCAGCATCAGCCAGAGCGGAATCCTCTTTCCCAATCTCAAGACAGTGCAGCCTGTACTTCCGTTTTACAGAAGCTTGGTAACCCCAGCAGAATTGGCTAACACACCAGGCAGCCTTCCTTCACTTCCACTTTTGTCCTCCTCTGTGGCCCTTAATGCCAGTCACATAGAGACAAGCTCAGAGCCAGTGCCCAAGAAAAAGTCTAGAAAGTCCAGCATGCCTATAAAGATCAAGAAGGATGAGCTTATAGCAGAGGGTGTGTCGGAAGAGGAAAGCCCGACCCTCAGCCCCTGTACAGAAACAGAAAAGTGTCATGTTAACAACATTGGGTGTGGGGCACATGGAGAATCTGTGGACTGTGAACTTTTTTGCCTCCCCAATACACAGAACACAGAAAGTGACACATTTCCTCAGGAGGACAGTTATATTACCTCCCCATCTTCTCTATTAAACTCTAGAAAGAAAGAGAATCGCAGAGCCATTGAAAAGTCTCCAAATTGTGAAGAGCCACCTTGCAGTTCACAGCCAGGCCAGCTGCACAGCCAACTAACCAATTTAACTGGGAGAAGTAGTGAAAACTGTGCTGACAGCTGCAGTGACCCTGAGACGTTCTGCTCAGAAGACAAAGAAGATCAGACTCACCCATGTGAGAGCTGTAGTAAAACATTCAAAAACCCTTACAGTGTAAAAATGCACTATAGAAACGTGCATTTAAAAGAAATGCACATGTGCACTGTGGATGGCTGCAATGCTGCTTTTCCATCTCGACGCAGTAGAGATCGGTAAGACAGTTATGGTCAGACTGATTTGGGTTAGGGTTAAATTAGAGCTCAATTCATAGTTTACAACATGCAATTATTTAAAAGCATTTATTTTGATTCAAATTCTCTCAAATAACAGAACAAAAGTATTTGGCTATATTGACTATATTCAACATTATCTAACAAGCACATGCATAGAATGACAATGAATATATCTAAAATTGAGTCTGTGAAGGCAAAAAGATGAAAGTTTATAAGTTAAAAGTTCTACATGTTTCTCTTTTTGTAATGTCTGTTTTAAGTTACTTTTGAACCCTTATAAGATAACATGCATGTGTTTCACTTACTGCACTACACACAGCTTGAGGGCAAGCAGTGTATGAAGTGAGGCAGGTTCAGAAGTTTTTAAACACATATTTATTGCACCAGTGCAATTAGGCTTAGTGTTATGAGCTGATACACTATATATTATACAATATGAAGTTACATAAATGGAAATAACATAAATTGCTTAAATACATTAGCACAAGCAATAATTTAGAAACAAATGCATGTCAGCTTTGTTTTTAAACACTTATGCTTTTAATTTTCTAGACACAGTGCAAACCTGAATCTGCACCACAGGCTGTTGACCAAAGATCATTCAGGAACGTGTTCTCTCCGCAGAGACTGTCTAGACTTCCCTGAGAAAGAGTCTCTGTGCCAAACGTCTGCTATTTTTAAAGGAAGCAACCGTACAGGCCTAGTCTTCCCCATGAGTAAATCACTGGAGAAAGCAAGTGATCCAGCAGAGGGCGCTGTGGAGGATGAAGCTGTACTAGACTTGAGCACCAGAGGAAGTGCTCACTCCTCCTGGGACTCAGACATGGGAAGTGAGGAAGGGCTCCCCCTGGAGGACAGTGATGAGAGCTCTGACGGACTGAGTGCTGGTGCAACCGCATCTCCATCTGGCCTCAGTCATCAGTCTCACTGCTCGTCACCCATAATCTGTCATCTCTGTCAGAAAATTTACAGTAACAAAGGCACATTTAAAGCTCATTACAAAACAGTTCACCTTCGACTTCTCCACAAGTGCAAAGTTCCAGGATGTGACACAACATTCTCTTCTGTTCGAAGTCGCAATCGCCATAGTCAGAATCCAAACCTACATCGTAACCTTGCAATGAATACCTCCTTTAATCAGGAGTAGCAAAAACCCATTTAGACACACAAATATACATGAAGCCATATATTCCAAAATATACCTAAAGTAAAACCCTTTTGTCAATTTTATGTTTTAAAGAAACATCATTTGGTACTGTATACTGCACATTTGACAGAACTGGTAACAACTGGAAAAAAAATTCATATTTATATTAATAACCTTTGAAATCTTCAGATGTTTTCCACCTTAAAATCTACCTAAGATAATTTCCTTGTATTTATTAACAAAAATGCCATTGTATCTTACAAGTTCAGTACAGTGCTGTAAATGACTGGGTTATGATGGGGTTAGATGTTATGTGAAGAGAAACAGACACACAATAAAAACTTCAAAAGATTCTTGTAAAACAATAATTACTATTAGAGCTCCTTTCTCATTAAGTATAAGACCACTGACACGAGAGAGACATGAGGTGGAAATATAAATGAGAGAGTGAGCATTACAGAGTGTGGGCGAGTGAGATCTCACATCTACCGTGTCTTGCAGTAAATATTCTTATTTGCTTGCTTTTTCTTTTCAAAATAACAAAACAATCAAGAGTCCTTTGATTTTGCAGTGTAAATCAATATGTTCTTTATAGAGACTGTTGTGTAAGTTATTGTGTGTATGTTTTATCTTGCTATAGTTGTTATTCTTGTGGAGACCAAAGATTCATAATCCATGATGGTTTGGAAAAGCAGCAAAAACCTCTGTAACATCTAATTGTTCCAGACTACGCATGATTGCTTTAGCACAGGTATTATAAAGATTTGTCACCCAACATGTAAATCATTTAGTTTTGTAACATTCTCACTAGTTTAATATGATGTTGCATAGCTTTATAAAGCACACAATGCTTCAGTTTGGTTAAATGATTGTACTTAGGATGGTTTCATTGATCCAACCATTTTTGTTGGAGAACACATAACAATATGCTGTTGTTATTTGCACCACAGCTGAACGTGTCTGTCTCTCACAGATGGTCTAACAATAACAGAGCGGCAAAACCTGCACAAGCACAAACACCTGTGGACAATAACTATGTATAGAATTTATTGTTACCTGAAAGAACCTCTCAAAACTGTAAAAGGCATAAGCTGTATCATAAGCATTTTATAAGAGATACCACATGAGATCAATTTAAAATCATGTCAATAAATCCTTCTTTTAATAAACAGTGTAAACAAGGTTCCATAACATGGATGAAACCTGGAGTCAATAATTAATGTTTTTGTCTGTGTTAATAAACAATTATTTAATGACACAATTTCAATTTCATTAAGTACCATAGAAATTTTTTTGACAATTCTGCCCTGAACAATCGATTCCACATAACAGATGTTTACATGCTATATACTCTACATACTTTACATACCGTATAGTCTACAACAAAGATTAATAACTAAATTTAAAACAACAGTCCAGTTCAAAAGTTTACATCTTCTTGATTCTTATACTGTGTGATGTTACCTGGATTGTCAAACATCGTTTTTAGAATTTGTAATTGTTTTCAAGAGTCTCTTGTTTCATCTGTGCTGTTAAACTGTCCACTGGTCTTCATAAAATCCTCCAGTTTCTGCACATTTTCTGCTTTTCCAGCATCTTCTGCATATTTGAGCCCTTTCCAGCACTGACTGTATGAAGTTGAGATCTTTTCACCCTGAGGACCACAGAAATACAAAGAAGGAACACAAGAGTAGGTGTATGTAAACTCTTGAACAGAATGATTGGTGTGTATTGTTATTATTTTGTCCTCTGGAAAACATGTTAATATTTTTAATATCTTCTGCTGGGCATTACTAAATAAATGAACAAGCTCTTTAAACAAAATAATAACACTAAATCACTATTTGTGAAATACACAGTCTATATATGTTAGGGTTAGGTTTGTTCTTACAATATTTTAATCATTGCCATTTCTTTTTTTTGTTCACATAGAAACCTTTGTAAATATACCACCTAGACCTACCGTTAAAATAATTTAGGTTCACTATAGCTGATCTGAGGACTATTATGTGTGAGGCTCAGTTTTCACTAGTTTCATGGCAACAGAAGTAATAAAACAAAGTAAAACAAACCTAACTATCTAAAGTATAAACCTATACTAAATATAAATAGATAATAATAATAACATTAAAACCATTATAAAACTGATCACAGGGTGGCCAGATATGTACCTGGGGTTGTGAATGCAGTGAGGCCTTTTAGCACCTTAAGGTATTTCCGGGACACCTGACCAAACACAGGTGGAGCTAGCAGAGAAAGATGCATAAATTGCTAAGTCAATTTGTAAAGATGATACATTACAAAATTTCTGTTGCTTCCTCAAGAGCTTTTCTATGC
>JAZGTK010013808.1:0-14101 GCA_036877625.1 Ambastaia sidthimunki | reverse complement strand
CTCTCTCTCTCTCTCTCTCTCTCTCTGCTCTTTCTAATTGTAACTTGTCTTCGGTGGTCAGTAGGCTGGTTGGAAAGAAATGTCATTTTGCACCTCGCTGAACGGCGCTGTGTAATAGAGGGTTTGGAGAAGGCTTACGTCAATCTGATGTGACATGGTTGTTTGTGGTTACCATGGCGCTCTCTGTTACAGTGTCAGCGGGTGTATGAATATTTCTTTGTGTGCATAACTCTATTGAGCATGCAGTGCATAGATACAGTACGTATGTCGAGGTGCGGGGAGGGGGCACAGAACTGCAGCAGCCCCCAACGCACACAGAACGTAATGCTCATAAAACTAATAAAAATGCTAATGGACGAGACCTTTCTCTTCACTGTTGTGTATAGATACGCATTTCATTCGTGTGTGCATCCCATGACTGTGTGACATTAAAATGTTGATGTGTTGGGATACGTGTGGGCTTCTGTGAGACGCGTTTAATCGCAGTGGTGACAGGGGAGCGCTTGTTCCGCGACTGTTTACAACGCTTTGTAATCAACGCTATTTATGATTACCGAACAGAATTGATGTTATTCACACAGGCTCGATATGCTTTTAAACAGCACTTTTATTCATAAGCTGTCAAAATGGATCAAGGCAACATCGGCTGCCTGCAAATTCACACGGTTTGTTTATATATGCAGAAGTTGAGTATTACAATGAGAGAAAGACAGAGGTGCTTTTTTGAATTTGAAAGCCTCACACATCCACTCCTCCGCTCAAATGAAGTGCTGCTTTGAATGTAAAATCGTTTCAATAAACAGTTGCAACACTTCTGCGGCCGATACTTCAGGACAAACACCTGCATCTTATTCACCGAACGCTTGAAATCTTCATCTGCACCGATACAGTGCTGAACCGCTTGTGTTTAAATACAGAAATTGTCTTTCATTTCAGGGCAAACGTGGCTCATTTATATGCAAATTAGGCTCGTTAAAGATCCACCTTTGATTAAACCGATTGCTCGTTTTTATCTGACTTTTGCTAGTTTTTATTGTTTGCTGATTTCAACCTTATTTACAAAAGTTACCGCTGTTTGCTTGCTGTAATTTAAGTTGTGTTTTACCAGCCTGTGAAAACCCAGCTAACAGTTAACGTTCTCAGAACGTTGGCTAACATTTTCTAAAAGTTAACTCACTTATTAAGAGTTAAAACTCTTGCAGCAATGTTAGTAGAATGTTTTTAATGATATATATCATATATCAAATACTTTATTCTTAAGTTGTTAGGGGAATATTTTAAAATTGTTACAAAATTAAAAAATGTTTGAATAACATTCTTTTAACCAAACAATAATGTTAATACGTCTAAAAAGACTGGGTGTTTTGATTGATAGTTAAACATTCAGAATAACATTTGTTATATTTTTGTTACCCAATGGAAACATTAGGGAAACGTTCTCACAACCTAAAATTGTTAGCTAGAAAGGTAGTAAATGGAATTTTAATTTAAATAGAAGTTTGTGTTCATTTTCTAACAATCATGTTATTTCATCAAATGAAGATTAAATGATGAAGAGTATCAGAACTGGGCATGAAGTGTTTAATAGACTTTCATTGTGTTACAGAGTTAGAGAGTCAAGTGCTGTTTCAGTCTCACACACAATTTGCTTCACTTTTGTCTGTTATGCTCCTCATACTTTTCAATGAATTAAGAACGTATTATATAATATCTGCCAATTACATCACTTTATAAATGTGGCCAAGTGTGCTGGCCTACTGCCAAATATACTAGCTGGCTTTAAATACACATTAATTAATGTTACCTTGTCTTTTACAATAGAACTGTTAGAACCAGAACTGTTCTGGTACCAAAATTGGCTGAACCGTTTAAGATTTTTGGTACCTCAGTAGTGTGTGTTTGGCAACACTAGTGTGTGTGTGTGTGTGTGTGTGTGTGTGTGCGTGTGTGTGTGGTTCAGTGTGAGGGCAAGAGAGAGTCTGTTTATCACTGTTCCACCTCTGCTAGTACAGAAACACAGTATCTTCGTGTACCTGCTACCTTACTACTCCAATTAAACCCTTCCACTCACCACTCTCTCTCTTTCTGTCCTCTCTCCTCCGCAGAACCCAGACATTGTGTTGGTGCACTACCTGAACGTGCCGGCCATCGAGGATTGTGGGAAGCCGTGTGGGCCCATCCTGTGCTCCATCAATACAGACAAGAAAGAATGGGCCAAATGGACGAAGGAGGAGCTCATTGGCCAGTTAAAGCCCATGTGTGAGTGTCCAATAACATTTCATCAGTTACTGCCTGTCTTTTCTTATGCCTGTTTTAACCCAGCTAATCATTTTGGGTTGTTAGAACGTTTCCTTAACGCTTGCATTAGGTACCAAAAAACTTGAATGTTGAATGTTCTAGGAACAATACATCCATTTTTTTTAGACGTTCTCTTAACGTTTTTGCTTGGTTATAAGAACATTGTTTAGACATTTTTTTAAATTCTGTAATGCTTTAAAAACATTCCACTAACAACTTTTACTATATACAACATTTTATATACATGATATATAACGTTAAAAAACATTCTACAAACTTACTGCAAGAACTTTTTTGATAAGTTTGAGAGAACTTTCAGAGAATGTTAGCCAACGTTTTGGGAGTGTTCCCTGTTAACTGGGAAGTGAATATAGACTCACAAAATCCTTGTTAGAAAAATAAAATATAAAATTAGAAGTGAGGTTTATGCTTTAACAAAATATAAGCCAACCAAACAAGACACACTACTTTATTGGTACATATTTTGAATACAAATCTTCAAAACAAGTCATAATATCTAGTAATATAACATATGCCAGATTTACTTGTCAGGTAAATTTGTATTGTTTTAGGGGTGTTTGCTGGGAAACCAGACACAGAAACTGATGAAGAATTTGATGATGTTTCTGCAGTGTATAGAAGGGCCAGTGGGAGACACCATTTATTCTCCATTCACAGTAGATGCTTAGATGCTTAAATTTTACATATTTAGAAAATGATACTTAGAAAACTTCAAGTTCCTAAAACATTTCTTCACTTCATGCAAGCCTGGTGCTGTTTTCATCATGAGATGTTTCATTCAGGCAGGAGCTGTTTGCATTAGCTAGCCTGGCCTCTGCCTAGCTGGTGCAATCCTCCATTATTTCCTCACTGCCTCCCTTCACACGTCCGATCCGAGGCGTCTCGGGGTCAGTGAAACCTCTTGTCTGCATCTCTTTCTGTCCAGTGCCATGGCCCTCGCTGCTTTCCAGTCAGTCAGTCAGTCAGTGGACGGTTGTGATGTATTGATTGATGTCCAGAAGTGGGTGGAGGAGAGTCTGAGTCACCAGAAATCCCCCCATGCTCTCAGCCCTGCCCTCTGTCTCTCTGTCTGGGCCATATTGCTTACACCGTGTTTGCGTTTTTGTTTACGCCAGGTCTAGGTCATGAAATTGACCGAAGGAAACATGTCTAATGAGGATGTAGTTTAAAAAACAACGGTATGCGTATAATCATGTTTACCCATAATCCTTTGAGGCCGCGTCTTTGTATGTGATGGCTGGCATTGATCATTTGAACTAGGACGGGCCTGTCAAGGTAATGAATATATGAAGTCGGATACGTCGCCTCAGCACTTTTACACACAGGAAGCCTGCGAGGGGAATACAGACGAGCTCAGCTGACATTGTAATCACAGCCGCGTGTTACGATCCCCATAAGAGCTTTCGTTGCATTCGCTTAAGAGCTTCCTTTTGCATTGACTTTAAGACACATGCTGTGGACTAATGCGTTCGTTACACCCGACGCCCGATCTACATCGAAACCATTTGCCGTTATATACGCAAGTCATTAGCTTTGTAAATGGTGTAGACAATAGCAAAGGTGCGAGATGTCTTCTGCTGGCCCCAGTACGCAGAAACTAAACTAATAGGTCCACAAGATTCGCCCTCGTAATTCTCAAACAACTGGCCATGATCTGAGCTCGTCTGAGGAGCAACAGTGCCACCTGGTGTTGCAGCTGCAGACATGCAGACATGCAGCTGAGAATCAGTCTGAGTGAGCAGAGGAATTGTAAACTATATTAAGCATGTATAATTCATGTACGCATTATACACCAGCTTTACAAACCAAACATGTTCCCCTGAGCAACCCATATCTTACACAAACAGCTCGCATTTATTAAAGGTACAGGGTGCGGTTTGCGCAGGGAGGGATGCGTGTCGCATTCCTCACCTGGTGTGATGAGGATTGGCGTGGCGGTCCTCAGAGAAAGACTTATCTGTGTAAACGTTGATTGGTTGGGAAGTCGCTGCCTCTCGCAGATCAGAGAGCATAAAAATGCAGCGATGTCAGGGTTTCATCATCACCTGCGTTGCATGATCCAAGTTTCATCATTGTAGTGTGAAATATAGATTACTTATTTTTACCCTCTGGCTTTGTTATGAAGGCTGATTTTTAAAGTTCATTACAAAGCTACTGAGATGGGTTTTAATTTTTCATCAAAGCAGTGGCCTCTGTGGCGATCTAAAATTCCACGTACGTTACATTATTTGAAACATTTTATATAAATTTAAAAAGCCTTCATATTTAAAACAACCAGCAATTCCTGTCTACTTCATATAAGTCCTTAAAAATGTAACATAAGTTGTTATTGAGGGTGTCAACACACAATACGAAAAGGAACATGATTTTTTTGTAAGGTAGGGTTGGCAGTCTTTTAAAATTTTAAGATTGTTTTTTTTATTTGAATAGAAATCTTTTTGTACTTATTGAAATGATTTTTAATAATTTAGGTTTGTTGCATTTAATAAAGCAATATCACATGAGCAAGAGTGTGTTACAGTCACATGTCAGCAGAGCCGTGTCTTAGCTGTGAGCTGTGTTGTAGATGAGGTTTCTGGTTATTGTGGTGGAATGATACAAAACAGTAAATTTTCCCAGTGTTGTTTTGGACCTATATCAGTACTACTGGAACACCTCTTGTCCAATCAGATTCAAGAACCGGAACTGTTGCAAAAGCACATACAACCTATAGAATAGTGTCAAAGAAATGGAAAACAATGGCTTTAGAAGTCACTATAGAGTTTTATTTTGATATCATTGAACATAAGCGTATCATCAGCCTGAAATGCACACGCAATCAAACTGTTTACACACATTATATTTTTGTGTCCTGTCTGTGCTGGTTTTTAATTGTTAATTTCCATTAGATTAAAGTGCCACCCTACCAGACCAGAGACGAGTTGTGGCTGCTGTATGAGTGTATGATCAGCCTGCGGTTATGAACACACACACACACACACACACAGCAGGGTACAAGATCTGATGTGATTTATGTCTCATACAGATAGGCTGTGATTAAAGATACGAGTTGATGGGTGTAATTGTGAAGTGTGTTGAGATGGTGGCTATGGATATGTCGGCTATAAGACTCTTGGCATTGTCAGCAGTATGTAATCCACAAGTTCTCCATCTCTTTTGTCTTCTGAGCCCCTGTGATTAATTAAGTTACACCCACTGAGAGTTGAAGTAGGCTTAAGTTTAAACCTTTCACAAAATATCATGAATAATAAATTACTCCTTTTTGCGAGATCAGAATTACGTGCAAATAAGTGAAACAATATTTGCTAGCAATCATAAAAAGCGAATTTCTGAGTAATGGAGAAAATGTTAACATTTTAACAAACGTAACTCTTTTATGTTTCGTAGGTGACTTGCTTTGTGCAGGCAAGTTACCTGTCAGTTTGTGCCAAATTTAAAAAAACACACAACTGTTTGACAAAAGAAACGATTGTAGTTGTAAGACAAAAGGTGTGACAATTTGGTTGCTATTTGTAATGCTTGTAATGTGACATATTGACAAGATAAAATTTATTTAGGATTTGAGAAACTTGCTCCGTTACAGATATATTCCTTCTTTTGAACTGCTACATTAAGGCAATGCACAACATGCTACAGTAAGTTACAGTATTCCTGTAGCTCAGTATTCCTGCAGCAGTGCATGAGCAACGCAAAGGTTGCGGGATTGATTCCCAGGGAACACACACACACATACTGAACAAATGTATAACTTTAATCCAAACTATAAGTTGCTTTGGATAACGTTTTTTGCCATGTGCATAAATGTAAATGCAGCACAGAGATTTGAAACTCTGTATGTGTTTGTGTGTGTGCCGAGGCTGACATGAGGAACGTCGCCAGATGGGCTGTGTCTCAAAGGCAGATAGTTTAAAGAAGCGCATCAGTACCGGCAGGCCGCTGTAAACTGTAGTGTGAAAGACTACCTGATGAATCTGAATCACTGAATCTGAATCAGTGAGTCTCTCTCTTTAAGATTCTCACAGCCGATGCCCACTGTGCCACATCCACCAATCCGTGACCTTTCATTACATGACCTGCTTTGTGGTGTGACTCTGGTTTGGCTCATGCTGTGAGATTGATTCGTCTGTTGGAAAGTGGTCATGCTGGTGTAATAGCTTACGGACAGCCACTGTGACTCTCTGGCCAAGTGTAGAATGACAGAGATCTACAGAGCAGAGGAACCCGCTGTGTGTGTGACAACTGTCGTTCTGGCTCAGACCGGTGACACAGCTTTGTGAGTTCAGACCAAACGCTTTTGTCTCTTTTATCTATTTTTGTCTCGTTGTCTGTTTTTCTCTCTGTATACCTACTTTTCTAGCCTCTCTTTGACTTGAACATGCGATTTCACCCGGCTTGTTAAACTCACTGAGGTAGTAAAGCTTGCACATAGCATATTAGGGTGGCTTGATGTTGTTTTATATTCTAAATATCGTTCCTCCAGAGATATTTCTTCTGTTTGTCCTTTTAAGTTTTACTGTTTCACTGTTTAAGTTTTCATTGTTTCTCAAAAAAACGTCAAAATCAGCTTGAAATTGTGAAGGCAGATGAAGTTGCTGTATAGGTCTCTATAGCTAAACAAGCTAAAAAAAAAAGCATATTATTTAATGGCTGGGCTTTTCCATACTAATTAGTATACAGTTAGCGTACTGTTACAGTTAGCGTACTGTTACAGTTAGTGTACTGTAGCGTAACATGCTGGTTGGTTGGTTGGTTGGTTGGTTGGTTGGTTGGTTAGTTACTTATAACTTACTTAGTTGGATAGGTAGTTAGTCCCCTGTAGATAAGGTTGTTGCAGCATTTTCACAGGCATCAGTGGGCATATATAAACACACAGTATTTAATAATAAATAAGTGCACTGAATTGAGATGCATGAATGAATATGTATAGCCAGACCAGCTGGGTGTCAGTTACCAACTATAAAAAATAGAATAATCACATTTAAAAATATTCTCTTTATAGGCAGAAATTCTGTGCATCATATAAACAGGGCATAGCACACAAATTTGGGGTAAAATAGTAAATGTATAGTTATTTCAAACATTTTCTGTTAATACTTTTATTTAGTATTATTTACATCTCTCAATTTGTTCACCATCTCAAGCTTCTCCCAAAGCATTATGGGATATCTGCAGTGCTGCCTTTTGGCCAAAACAAGGTATGCTAGGAGGCATCTAAAATGCTGCCCACGAAGGCAACTCACCAGATTCTGCAACAGAGCTAGCAAGCAAAGCAAAAAGTTTTAATCGCACATCAGCTGAAAAAGCCACCAATACAAGCACAGACCTTTTCCTGTCAGGTCAAAGCAGAAAATAGACCCCAGAGAAATAAAGCACTCTGTGACGGGACATAGTGGTTTGGATATGAAGTCTGTCTCTGAGGCCAGGTCAGGGATGCAGTGCACAGGTGGGGGTGGGATGGAAGGCTCGGCTGGTGGGCTGACGACTGTGTCTCCTCTCTCCCTCGGCAGTTCATGGAATCAAGTGGACTTGCAGCAATGGGAACAGCAGTTCTGGCTTCTCTGTGGAGCAGCTGGTACAGCAGATACTGGACAGCCACCAGACCAAGCCTCCTCCCCGGACTCACAACTGCCTCTGCACAGGCACGCTGGGTAAGGGACAGGCAGTGTGTGTGGGAGGAGCCTAAGAGAGACAGTTAGAGTGAGACAGGAAGTAGACACAGGTAGAACAGGAAGTGATGTAAATGTTATTACAAGAACTTCCCCAGCTAACAATTTTAGGTTGTGAGAACGTTTCTCAAAAGGTTTCTATTAATTTATAAAATGTTATTTTGAAAGTTCTAGGAATGTTCAAAATATCCAGTTTTTGACATTGTATTATTTTTAAAATATTTATTATAAGAATTTAAACCAAATTTTTTTTTAGTCTATAACATTTTAGAATGTTTAGAATTAAGAATGTTTAAACATTACGAATAATTTTTTGATATATGGTATATAACATTAAAAACATTCTACTCATGGTACTCCAAGAATGATTTTGATAATTTTGAACTTTGAGAGAACTTTCACCAACATTATGAGAACGTTTTCTGTTTGCTGGGTCAGTAGGTGAGGGTAGTGTAGAACAGTCTGCACAGAGAGCAGTGTGATGGTCTCCAGGCTGAATGTCTGATAAGAGAGTTAGGCTGAGCATTGTAAAGATGTCCTGATGTATTTATTGAGCTGTCTAGTGCAATAATGCCACTGGAGGGCGCAGTTTTCTTTTATATCTGAAAAGCTGTGTCCTTAAAAGTATGTGCAGTCAGTCTTTTTCACTGAAGTCTACAACAGATGAAATTTCACCTGGTCCTTAATCACAAATATTCAACACAGCATTTTGCCTTTCCGCATTTTTCCGTAGGGTGCAGTCACTCAGAAGCAAATTGAATTGCATGTTTAAAACAAATGAACGTGGGGTGGATGGATTAACATTTGTTGTGTGTTCAGGAAAAAATCAATTGCTAAGCATGCAGTAAAATGACTAATGAGACATATCAGCCATTTATTTTTAAAAATCTGCAAGGCTTTTTGTGAATTGATTAATATTGATTGATGGTCTTTCTAAAGACTTTAATTAATGTCCTAGTCCCTCAACATTCATAAAAAGAAACATAACCAAAGCATTTTATTTCTTTGCAAAGATATTATGGGACTCATTCTTTGAAGCAGCTAATATTTTGCTATGTCAAACACAAACTGAATTTCCCAAAAGTACATAGTGGTGTGATACACTTTTTAAATAGGAGTGTATTTCTTATTTGAAAAAGTTGGACTGGAATAAATAATAATCAAAAAATGGGATAATTTTGATTTAGGTTTTTTTTGGATACAGTTAACAGATAATAAGAGGATTTTTGTTGAAATGATGTTATTGTTATTTCTGAATGAATTTGTATAGATAACATAAATAACTCTTAGTCAATGTTATCTATATAAATTGATATTATAGGAGGTGTGTGTGTGTGTGTCTGTGTGTGTGTGTGTGTGTGTGTGTGTGTAGGACATGTAGTTTAATAATATAGGAGTTAAAATTTAAGAGTATCACTAATAAGTAGATGTTTTGTGTCTGTCTCCACAGGTGCTGGGAGCAGCGTGCATCACAAATGTAACAGCGCCAAACACCGCATAATCTCTCCTAAAGTGGACCCTCGGTCAGGCGGCTACAGCAGCAGCCACTCTGAGCTCCAGAACAACGATGTGTCTGAAGGCAAGACAGAACACAGCCACAGCAGCAAGAGCAACGGAGGTGCTGGAGGAAACGTGCGTGAGAAACGAAATGGCAAGGTCCACAAACCTGCCCTGCTGCACCAGAATAGCACTGAGGTCTCCTCGACCAATCAGGTGGAAGTGCCAGACACTACCCAGAATTCCCCTGTTTCCATCAGCAGTGGGTTGAACTCTGACCCTGACATGGCTGACAGCCCAGCGGTCACCGGCATGAGTCATGTTGCCTCTGTCATGAGCAGCCTGTCCCAGAGCGTCTTTATGTCTGAGGTAACTGGGGACCCTGTCTACAGCATGTCACCCACTGGAGGCCCCAACGCTCATATTATGGGCCCTGATGCCACCTCCCACAGCCTGGTCCTAGCAGTCACCTCTGACAGCCACAAGTTTGCCTTTCCTGGTAGTGGGAGCGCAGACGCAGGTGGTCCTGGAGCAGATGGCTTATCCATGCTGTCTGCATCCGGTGTCTCCGAGGAGCTTGTTCTCTCCAGCAGCCTAGACTCAGGCAGCATTAAAATTCCAGAAACAACTATGAACTTCGACCCGGACTGCTTTCTGAATAACCCAAAGCAGGGCCAGACCTATGGAGGAAGTGGATTAAAGCAGGAGAATGGTTCATCAAACGGGTCCTCCACCGCTAGCACTAACGGTTTGCAGCGCTCGCCATCTATATCTGATTCAAACTACGCCTTCAGTTCTGTGCTGGTGAAGAACATCAAGACCGAAGACACGTCTTTTGAACAACAGCTGGCTAAAGAAGGAAGCTATCAGGTGGGGGCAGTAGTGAGCTGTAGTGTGTCCAATGGTTCTGGTGGCCAGAACTCGCTTACCTTGACCCCCGCTGCCTCTCTGCTGCCCTCTGGAGGAGGTCTGAGTCCAAGCACCACCCTGGAACAAATGGATTTTAGTGCCATTGATGCAAAGCAGGACTACTCCTCCAGTGCCAGTGCTGTGGGTTATGGCCAGGCGATGAATACCTTAGCTCACCAGAATCGATCTCCCAGCTTTTTTCTTCAAGAGGCCCCACAGCCGCCTCAGACCCAGCAGGGTAGGCAGAACTCTGGCCAGAAGGGCCACCTGCTGGAACATAACTCGCCTGATGGGACGTACATGGGTCTACAGGTTGTGAAGACAGAATCACCTGGTAGTAATGGTCACCTCCACCACCATCATGCCCACCAGGGCCAGCACAGAGCCAGCTGCAATGGGGGCTCACCCACTGAAAGGCAGGGACAGGCTGGCTCCCTGCAGCTGCTGCAGTACCAGGGAGGTTTTCCAGGTCTTGGTCCAGAGCATGAGGAAGTGGTGGGCATGGATCAGAGCCGGTCTGGTCAAGCTGGGGCTACAGAGAATGGGACAGACGGTTTGCTTAAGTCTGGGGATCATTTACAGGCCTGTGGAGGTGGAGAAAGTGGAGGAGCTGAGCACTTCATGCAGCAGAACTCTGAGAATGGAGCAGGGACTCAGGATGTAGCCTTGAGGAATGGAAACGTTACAAGTGGGCCCAACAACAGCTCACAACAGCAACTCCAGCCACTCCTGCAGGGAGCTAATTTGGTTCAGGGGCTCTACAACACTGTGGGGGCTCACCATGGTCTTAGCGGAGCAGGAGCCAATGGTGGAGGAGGCACAGGCATGGAAATCAGCTTGGATCACTTTGACATCTCTTTTGGAAATCAGTTTTCTGACCTAATTAATGACTTCATCTCAGTGGATGGTGGAACTACAACCGTTGGGGCAGCTGGGACATTGTACACCCACCAGTTGGTGGCCCCACCTGGTTCAGATGGATCAGCCACCTCGGGTGGAAACCAACAGCAAGGTCAAGAAGATGGAACCAATAGGGCAGCAGGATACAGCCCATCAGAGCTTTGCCTGCAGTCTTGTTGTAGCCCACAGACTTTGGGTGGAGGTGCTGGTGGAGGGGGAGGGTCAGGAGAAACAGGCTCACTAGCCTATATGCATGTGGCTGAAGTTGTGTCTGCAGCTGTGGCACAAGGAACTCTGGGAATGTTGCAGGCCACCGGACGACTTTTCATGGTCACAGACTACTCTCCAGAGTGGTCCTACCCAGAGGTATATCTGTTTAATAAAGTTTTATATCTGTTTTTTATACTGTTTTGCATACATTTAATGTCAAAGTAATGTCAAATTAAAACTTGACAGTGTATTTGAAAAAAAACTTTTTAAATATTAAAATTGGACAATTGTTAGTGCTTGTAAGTAGCAGAATTAAGCAGAAGTCTCAGAACATGAGAATCTGAATTTAATGTTGCTTAAAAAGGTTTTAAAAATCTCTTAACTGTGGATAATGTTTGAGGGTTCTTAAAGCTGTATAAAATTGCAGGTTACTTTACACATTTTACATTATATATGTTGAATACATTTACATTATGTAGCTTCAATTATAAATCATTATTATAAGCTTACAGTTGTGAACCAGGGTAAGTTAAGAGATCGTGTGATCACTGTTTTGTCATGTACTTGCTCAATAACTGAGTTTTGTTCATTTTAACTCAAGAACAGCTACAGCCTTGTGTTCACTTATTGCATTGCATTACCGCACCACAAGATGTCAGTGCGCTCCTGGTTTAAACCTAATGTAGGTGTAGTCTTACTGTCCGCCATGAGATGGCAGTAAAACATGCGCTTCTAATTCTCTCAAACGTTGCATGTATCTTAATGCAATGATAATGGTCTGATTAATTGAAGTGAATTAGTGATGAGGTTTTTGCATGTTTTAGGGTGGGGTAAAGGTTTTAATCACGGGACCGTGGCAGGAAGAAAGCAACAGCTACACCTGTCTGTTTGACCAGATCTCCGTCCCGGCCTCCCTCATCCAGCCTGGAGTTTTGCGTTGCTACTGTCCCGGTAACGTCACATTCATCTATACAACAGTGACTGACTCATTATTATATGAGTGACCTATCAAGAAATATCACCAGTGTAAAAATAAATAGAAACAGAAAATAAATTGTAAATAATAAATGGAAAATAGAGTTACATTTTGCATAAAGAAATGCTTTTTTATTATTTTAGTTTTTTTCCACAATGTCTATAAGACATTATTGTCAAAACAGTTACACACAAATATTTATTACCGTAATGTATCCTGGTGTTTAAATGTCTATTATTTTAATGACTAATGTAAGATATAAAATACATTGTGCACAATACAATACTAATACAAAACTAAAATCATAAATTAAAGGCAGTATTTTACAAATACAACAGTATATATACACTTATGTATCACTTCAAATATACCTGGCATTAAACAGCACAAGGAGTTTCTGCATCAGAGGTCATCCGCTGTCATCAGCTCTTTAAAGAGAACTAACTGCATGATCTCTCACAGATGCCAGTATGAGTTTCTCTCATCTCTCTAATTGCTGTTTATGTGTGTGCAGCTCATGACACAGGCCTGGTGACCCTGCAGGTGGCCGTCAGTAATCAGATCATCTCTAACTCTGTTGTGTTTGAGTATAAAGCTCGTGCTCTGCCCTCACTGCCTTCATCACAGCATGACTGGCTGTCACTTGATGGTAAGAGTCTCTCTCTCTCTCTCCACATCGGTGAAGAAAAAATCACTTTACTAAATGTGGAACTCATCATCTGACAGAGGGTTAGTGAGTTACTTCAAGTAGGTGATTATAATAACCATGTCTTGGCCCAAGGCTTTTTTAATTATCCCACATTCAGTATTAACAAAATAAAAGTATTAACAGATTAAGTTAACTATTTTAGGTTATAAGAACACTTTTCTAATGTTTCCATTAAGTAACGAAACAGTATTTTTGAAATTTTTACAGTAACGTAAAAATGTTATTTTGAATGTTCTAGGAATAAATATTGTATTAACGTTATTGCCTGTTTATACGAACATTGTTGAAAATTTTAATTCTGAACAAAAACATTTTTAAAACATTCCACTAACTACTTAAGAATAACGTATTTGACATATGATATATAAAATGTTCTACTAATGTTACCGCAAGAACTTTTTGGATCATTTTGAGAGAACCAATGTTCTAAGAACGTTTCCTGCTGGGATGTTATAGAGACAGAGTGGTATGATTTCAAACGTTACTGAGGGTCTCAGATTTAAAAACGTACATGTGCGAGGTTTGACCTGTAGGTGGGGTGAGAGTGCAAGTCAGTTCAGCTGCTGGTGTTCAGTGTAATGGATTTGAATGCATTAAGCTGAATTCAGAGTAGAGCACTGTGTAGCTGGAAGAGTGTATAAATACAGCTCTGTTTAAGAACAGGAGAAGCTTTTGATGTCAGTTGTGACCGTTGTGCTTTAATCTATCTGATAGTCATTTATATAAGTGCTTAATTCAGGGGTCAAGGGGAAAGGCAGTCTGGAAATAGCTCTGAGACGACTTTGATGAGCTTTTGATGATATAAGACAAACCAAAGTTTGAGTGCTCCTTCACATCTGGCTTGGCGTGGCTTCACTATATATACAAAGATTTCTGTTGCTTTTCTTTGTGTATTAATAATTCTGTATTGTCATC